>CM040240.1:135365607-135573938 GCA_022545495.1 Chrysanthemum lavandulifolium | reverse complement strand
TTAGTAAAAAGGAAGCAAGAAGAAGAGGAAGCTAGTCAGAAATGGTTGGCTACATGGTATGAATCACAAAACTATCTTCAAGCTTCTGAATTAATAAATGATGAGTATACTGCACAAGAATGGGCTTTGTTGGATGATGAGGAAAAAGCTAGACTTTTGGGTGAATGGGCAAGGAAGGTTGGTAAAGAAAGGAAGCAATTTATAAGAAAGAAACCTCCTTCAATTGCACAGATGAGGAATGTATTGATGAAGATTATTAAGAATTCAGGCATACATGTTCCTGATAATCTTAATAGGTGTTCTTTTGAAAGAATTTATGAGCTTTATGAGAGATGTATGAGGATCAATAATGATGATTTCTGTCCAATGAATTCTAAAAAGGATGAAGAGTGGATTCAAAGTAAGCGAAAGAGAAATCGAGGTTCGGAGCGTCGATTCTAAAAGGCGAAAGTAGTTGAAGATGTTAATCAAATTATTTCTTATGAGTTTAAGCTTAAAGTTGGAAGTGAAGGAGTTTGGAAAATTCAAAGACTCAATAATGAAGTTTATGAGTATAATAAATTTTCACAGATGCTTGATATTTTGATAGAGATGATTTGATGAATCTTTGGATACTTTACAAGAATAAATTTGGTGAAGTACATCCAAATGATTATCATGAGAGGCCTGGTTTATCATCATTTGAAGATTTTATTTGAGCCTACTCATGATGAACACGAATGGAAAGGACTCTACAATGGTCAAGTTACAAGATGGTTTGTATATCAAACTTGTGGAGTTCATGTTTTAATTGTTTCGGAGAAGTTATTCATATGCTTGTAGAAGGTGATTATCCTCAATGAATAAGTATCCGTGATTATTGCTCGATGTTGAAGCACTGGTATTATCAAGATGTTGTTACCCTATGATGGTCAAGCTTACAATTTGTTCTTGAAGTATGAGAATATTCTTAAATCGGTAAGTGTTTGGCTACATCCTCAATCCGATGTTTTGAGCATAAAAAACTTGAGAATTACATTGGAATGTATCAAGTTTAGGGAGGATTGTTGGGTTTTGGTTCCTTGAATCAAGAATTATTCTAAATCTTTGGAACCACTGACGAGTTGATATAACACGGACGAAGAATGTAACCACGGATGATGACAAACCGCGGCTAGTAGGATTGTGTAACTCTTGATAGATTATTGTAACCACCTTGCTAGTCTTTCATAGTCGGTTTAGTATTTTGTATTAGATAAATATGGAAAGATATTTATCTTGTAGGTTACGTATTGTATAATGTAAAGGACTCCTTAGCCTATAAAAGGAGGTTCTAGGTTAGATTAGATATACGTATGTTTTATATCTAAGGTCGATACACTTCAAGGTTGTAAAACCCTAATACTTGTTAGAGTATTCGTATTAATAATAATATTGAGGTGTTGAATGTTTACTGCTCTTCTTCTTAAGATTAAGTGTTAAATTCCGCGTAATACTTAATAAGTTCTTTGTTTAAGTCAGTTTCTATATTAGATCATTTGCTCAACTGGGATCAACAGTCCATCATCAGATATTTGTGGTTGTTTTGTCATCATCAAATAGGGGAAGTTTTCTTAACCTGCAAATGTTAGTAAACACCAAGAAAAATACAATCCAAGATGTTTCACATAATAACGTATCAGGTTATAAAAGCAGTACCAAAATTTCATACTGACAGTACAAACCGCTTTTATGAGAAAACTTAAGATAGCGATAGAAACATACTTTGACCTCAATAACAAGACAAATCCTATACAAAACTTTACAAAACACAAAGAGATAAATTTTTGATTAGAGATTCATCATACCAATACTTGCAATCAAAAGCGAAATCTACCCACATCAAAACCTTTTGTGAGAAAATCTGCAACATTAATTTGAATTAATTTCTTTTCATAACAATCTCTTATAAAATGATGTCTTATCTCAATATGTTTTGTTTTTGAATGAAAACATGATTTTTAATTATGCACATTGTACTGCTATTGTCAATATAAAGCTTAGTGTTCATGAAATTGTACCCATAGTCCAGTAATTGATTCTGAATCCATAACACTTGACCACAAGAATCGGCGAGAATGTACTCGCTTCACGTAGTTGAGTTAGCCACCATAGTCTGTTTCTTACACTGCCATGAAATCAACCTATGTCCAAGATACTGACATCCTCCAGTAGTTGATTTCTTATCCAAACATGCTTTAGCATAATCACTATCTGAGTATGCAACCAGATCAAAAGGTGAATCCTTAGGATACCAAAGGCCCAACCTAGGTTGACTCTTTAAGTACCTAAAAATCCTTTTTACAACATTCAAGTGAGACATTTTGGGAGACACTTGAAATCGCACTGGCACATACAACAAACATAATATCGGGTCTTGAGGCGCTTAAATACATCAAAGACACAATCATGGACCTATAAAGATGCACATCAACCTCTTCACCATCTTCATCTTTGACTAGAGGCTTGTTTGGATCCATAGTAGTCTTAGCAGGTTTCACATCATTAAATCCAAATTTCTTCAAAATATCAGTCACATACTTCTCTTAATTGATGAAAATGCCTTCATTTTTCTGCTTGACTTGAAGGCCTAAGAAGAAAGTCAGTTCACTCATGGAACTCATTTGGAACCTGTTGTGCATTAACTTCTCAAACTCATCACATAACACCTTATTTGTTGATCCAAAAATAATGTCATCTACATAAACTTGAACC
The DNA here is from genome assembly GCA_022545495.1 of Chrysanthemum lavandulifolium. Lineage (NCBI taxonomy): Eukaryota > Viridiplantae > Streptophyta > Magnoliopsida > Asterales > Asteraceae > Chrysanthemum > Chrysanthemum lavandulifolium. Next base: position 135,571,205 of record CM040240.1, on the reverse strand, counting down.
AGTAGGATGTCACTTTTGTCCTTTTTATGAACAAGGTTTTGTCAGTTGTGCCGCTAACAAACCCATTGGTCAACAAATACTTGGATAAGGTGTCATACCAAGCTCTTAGAGCCTGATGTAGTCCATACAGTGCCTTCTCCACCTTGTAAACTTTATCTGGATACTTAGGATCTTCAAAACCAGGTGGTTGAGAGATATATACTTCTTCTTCAATTGTCCCATATAAGAAAGCACTTTTTACATCCATCTGATACACTGTGAAGTTCTTGTATGAAGCATAAGCCAAGAACAGTCTGATAGCCTCTATTCGTGCCACTGGTGCAAACACTTCTTCATAGCCAATGCCTTCTTCTTGAGTGTATCCCTGAGCCACTAACCTTGCCCTGTTTCTGACAACTGTTCCTCTTTCATCTCTTTTGCATTTGAATACCCATTTTGTCCCTATTGCCTTCTTCCCATTAGGTAAATCAACCAAGGTCCAAACCTTCTGAAACTTGAATTGTAACAACTCCTCCTGCATAGCTTCTACCCAGCTTGAATCTTGTAATGCCTTATAAGCATTCTAGGGTTCCATTTGTGACAGAAAAAAAGCAAACATGCAATTTTGCAAATCTTTGTGGCTATTCCTCTGATGAAGGGTTTGAGCAAATAATCATTGATTCTTCAATCCTTTAAGTTTACTTCTTGTTTGAACAGCAGACGGAGAATCTCCAAGAATTTGATCTTTAGGATGATCTTTGTGAATTCTTGTAGTGTGTGTAGGAATGGTGACATAAGAAGACTCTATATTATGCAGATCAGCCTCCATGGTAAAGCTATCCACAACTTCATCATCAGTATCTTTATAAATATGCTCCAAACCATGCATATTTGGATCATCTAGATAATCAGCATCAGCATAGGACTTCCCATATGTGTCCACTGTGGGAAACCTTGGATATGGAGAACTGTTAGGCTGAGCAATAGAGACTGCTCGCCTAAAGATTGGAGTATCAATAGCAACTGGTGAGCTAATGATAAACGTATCAGTAGGAACTGGTGGACTAATGCCAGTTTTCCTTCCTCTTTTTGCAGAATTTGTTGATGGACTAACCTGAACTTCATCATCAAATTGTGGTCCTTCAGTAACCACCTTATGCACATCAGAAGGTTTAGTCCCACCTTTTGTATCACCTTTTTCCACACTTTCCAATGGATCAACTTATGGGCTCTTTTTCTTCAACTCTTTGGACTTGAGAAGCTTGTCTAGCTTCCACTTATCAACCAGTACAAACTCCTCTGCAGATCTATCCTTCTTGTCTTGTGTGCCTGCATTTGAATCTCCTTGTATACCTGCAGACTTATTAGTTGTACCTGTAGACACTGGTTCATAATTCATGGTTCTGGTTAAGGACTCAATGTCAAACAACCAGTCAGGCCCACTTCCTGCAACATTAGGTGAACTCTCACTAAACCTAACATGCAAGTTTTCTTTCACATGCTAGTTCTACTATTAAACATCCTAAAATCCTTGTTATTTGTAGAGTACCCAACAAAGAACCCTTTGTCTACCTTTTCATCAAATTTGCCTAGATGGTCTATAGTATTTAAGATAGTAATAGGACACCCAAATGGATCTAAGAAGTCTATCATGGGCTTCCTACCATGCAAAAGTTTATAAGGGGTATTGTTATGAGGCTTAACTACTTTACTCCTATTTTTCACAAAGCAAGCAGTACTAACTGCTTCAGCCCAAAAAGTAGTAGGTAATTTGGATTCAGATAACATAGTCCTTGCAGCCTCAATTAATGTCCTATTCCTCCTCTCAGCCACTCCATTTTGTTGAGGAGTTCTAGCTACACTAAACTGTATTATAATACCTTTATCCACACAGAACTGATTCATCACACTATTCTTAAATTTCACTCCCATTGTCACATCTAATTATTTTTACCTTGTGATTAACTAAGTTTTCTATCCTAACAATAAATGCCTTAAGGATTTCTGATGTTTCATCCTTAGTTCCTAGGAAGAAAACCCAAGTGAATCTAGTGTAATCATCAATGACCACTAAGCAGTACATTTTCTTATTCAAACTTCTCACAAAGGTTGGCCAAAACAGATCCATATGCAACATATAAAGGGGCTTAGAAATAGTATTTACAACTTTGGTCTTACAAGAAGCTCTGTGTTGTTTCCCCATCTGACATGCAACACAGGTTTCAGGATTTTCAAAAACTTTTGAAGGTAACCCTCTTACAAGATTACTTTTTACCAATTTATTCATTGTTTTGAAATTTAAGTGACCAAGTCTCCTATGTCAAAGCTTGGATTCATCAACAGTGGCTTTTGCAAATAGACAAGTTAAAGCTCTTTTAGGAATTATGTTCTTTATGTCAACATTGTATATATTGTCTGTTCTAGGAATTCTAAGAAGTACAAATTTATCATCAGGCATCTTATAATCAGGAGAAAGGACAAGACATTCAGTGTTGGTAAAAAGGACAAAATTCTTTTTGTCACACATTTGTGAGACACTAAAGAGATTGAACTTAAGTCCATTTACAAGATACACTTTTTCAAAATCTAATTTTCTTGTTTTAATTGTACCTCTACCAACAATCTTTCCTCCTTTGGGGCCATTCCCAAAAGCAACATATCCACCATCTATAGCTTCAAAATCTTCCAGATTGAAATGTCACCAGTCATATGTCCAGAGCAACCACTATAAAAAATTGCTTTATCTTTTAGCTCCACATGTAAGTTGCTCTGCACATAAAAGAATAGAATCAGTTTCTCTTGGGGACCCAAGCCATTATTGACTTGGGTCTGCCTTGTTCATCAACATAGTCAAAGCGTTTTAAGTCCATTGATGCACTGCTGTTTCTGGAAACATGATCTAAAACCTTTATTTTTGGTTTCCAGACCCAGCAAGTTGAGGCCTTTACAGCATAAAAATGATTGCCCATTACAATGTCTGTTATCACTTTTGGCTCAGCAGTAGAAATTGCTTTTGCCTTAGCAGTACAAACATCTGTGCATTTTAGAAAAGACCTTTGCTTATTTGGAAGAACAGTAGTAATGGCTCTAGTAGCACCAGATCTCATTAACACGGTCCTTGGAACCATCTTCTTGTTATCATGAGGGTAAGAGTGTTTTAAAAACTTTTTATGATTCACCCTTCTGTTATGGTTCCATGAGGTTTTCTTGTGATAAAAACAATTTTCCTATAAATGCTCAAAGCTACCACAATTATAACAATCCTTTTTAACCAATTTAAAATCATTACCTAATCTTTGAGATATTAGGTAGTTCCAGTTTCTTTGGTTTCCTCTTGGCCTATTATTTTGCCTTTTAGGCATCTCTCTAGATTTCTCATCATACTCAGCTACCTTCCTAGAGATTCTTGCACCTAACACTGGTTTTTCAAACCTAACATGTTTAACTGTTTTAGGTTTGTCTATTTTAATCTGCTTAGGTGTTGACTCATCTTTTTCCACATCACTGTATGATGTCCATTCCTCAATAATTGGGGCATCAGATGACTGTGACCTAACCTTGGGTATGTCCTGGCTACTCTCACTAGACTCTCCTACAAATGTGCTTCCTACTTCTCCTATAAAGGAGATTTCTTTCTTGGGGGGGGGCATAAGCACTCAAAAGTGGAGGAGATACTTCAGTGTATCCTAAGCCATTACCTTTTCTCATCAAATGACTCTCAATAGATTTGTTCACAAGATCAGATGAAAACTGAAGTTTATCTACTTTAACTATATGTTTTTCTTTTTCAGCTAAAGCAATATCTTTTTCCTGTGAAGCTTCTTCAAGTTTTTTATTGAGAAAATTAATTTCACAGTCTTTCTTAAAAATATGACCCTCTAGAACAACTACCTTATCAACATATTCTAGTTCATTCTGTTTAAGATATTCTAGCTTTTCTTCAACTGATTTTAGACCAACTTTATAACCTAAGTTATCTAATTTCAGTTTCTCTACTTCATCTCTTAAACACTCATTCCTAGCCTTAAGTTCTTCTAATGTATCTACACATGATTTATAAGAACAACCAGATTCATTAGATACCTTAGAGTCAGAACCAGATGATGAAGAAGCATAGGCCATCAAAGCAAAGTTGGGTTCATCTTCAGTTTGATCACTCCAGTCATACTCACCTAGACCATCACATGACACCAAAGCTGTAGTGGTCTTAGCATCTTCAATAGTAATTCTCCTTGGAGTGTCACCAATCTTCTTAGGAGCCCTACACCGGCAAAGTGTCCTTCGCTTGACAGTTGTAGCACTCAATCTTTGACTTGTCGAACCTGCGTTGTTCGTGGCTTGAACTTGAGCTCTCTTCGCCTTCTTCAAAATCTCTCGCCCTCATAGTAAACATAGCCATCTACCACTTGATATCAATTTCTTCCAGATCATCAGGGTCGATTTGTTCCAAATCCTAATTTACTACATGTGTACTAGTAGTAAGTTCAGCCAAGAAAGCACAATTAGCAGCATCACTAATGTTATCACTAGTAGTAGAAACTATTGTGATAGCAATAGAAACTCCACAAGCAGTAGAATGAGTTTCCTGATGACTGTCTTATCCTTTTGAGGACACAAATGCTAGGTTTTGTGTACCTGGGATTGAACTGGATGTACCCTTCACTTCTGATTCATACACTTTGAGATTATTGTATAAATCATCCAAGGTCAGCTTATCAAGACCTTCTTTGTTCCTCCAGACCACAGTATGCATGCTCCATTCAGGTGCTAGACTTCTTAGAAACCTGAGATTCACATATTCTTGAGGAATTAAAGCTTTCATGAGTGCCAGTTGACTCACAAGTTTCTACAATCTGTCACGCGTCTGATCAATACCTTCATTGCTTAGAGCAGCAAAGTTTTCAAACTGATGCTTCAAAATATTCTTCCTTGATTTCTTTGTTGCATCATTCCCACCAAACCTTTGTTCAATAGCTTCCCACAAAGACTTGACATCTTCATTCTCACAGAAGCTCAATTGATACTCAATAGGTAATCCCATCGAAGAATACTATGAGTCTTGATCTCAAATCTTCTCGAGCTTTGTCTTCATTAGTTTTGATGGGTAGATCCTTCCCATCGACACCTTAGCGGTGAGAATCACCCTTTAGAATGATTTCCCATAGAGAATCCAACATCATGAGGTATTCGTGCATCCTTAACCTCCGAGTTCATACTCCTATCTTGACATAGGTACCTTAGATGCATTAACCATGTGTGTTGAATCTTCCATAACTTCAACAATAGTTTTGAACATGAATTCTCTTTATATCACAGCTTCTAGATCACAAGCTCTGATACTACTTGTTGATCCCAATTGAGCAATTGATCAAGTTGATTAAGTTAGATAAATCTAACACAAACAATAATATAGTAAACTGTCTAGAATCTAAGATTAAACAATATGCAGAATCTAATATTTAACGATTAAGAGAATACTTGAACACAAGTTGTTTCTCACAAAACACCTCAATATATTAATACGAATACTCAAAAGTATTAGGGTTACAAGAACCTTGAAGTGATCGACTCTAGAATAACTCGTACTCTAAATCTAACTAGGACTTCCTTTTATAGGCTGGGTCCTTCTAGGGTTACAATAACTTTCTACACAAGATACATACTATAGAAACTTTTCTATAATTATCTAACCGACTATACAAATCTGATAAGTAGTACCAACTAATTGTACTAGCAGTTTGTACTGCTAGTTATATTCTTCGTAGTCCACATTCTAAGCTAACAGTACTAACTATTAAGCCTGGCAGTACACACTGTCTTTGCTAAATTCCCAACAAGCTTTATCCAAGGAGATTGATTTCATCACTTCAACTACTTGGGGGAAGTGGTCTCTTGACACTCTTGGTATGCATCGCTTCAAACTTCAGTGGAAAGAAACATGAGAAGAGTTATTCAAGCGTGGGATGATACGTTGATGTTCTATTTGATTATCTAACCCCGAACGGAGAATCATGATGATCATTCTTAAAAGGAGTAGTAAGATTTATGATATGGTGTGCTCCGTTGTGCACCTGGCTAAGGCAAGCTTGAAAGAAAGCTTTGAAACTTCTCAATAAGAAGATTTTCGGTTTAGGGGGATGCTACCAAAGTCTCACTTTTAGAAGGTTCAATTTCTGACGACGATTCAGGAGCCTCGAAAGCTTTGTGGTGAAAGTTTAAGAGATGATGATTTCTATCTTCTACAACGTGCTGTTCGATATCCTTATCTCGGTTTTCGTATCATCATCTTCTTAAATTATATCATCTTCTTTGTAAATATTTTTCAAAAACCAAAATACAAAATTATAAAACAAGCAAAAAGAAAATAGAAAATTATAAAATCAACAAAAATCCATAAAAATCAGAAAATTTGAAAATACAAAAAATATTGTTTTCTCAAGACATGTCTTCTGGTTTCGTTAACATCTACGATCTTAGAAATGTCATTCAATAATGGCACGAGACTTTAGATGAAGTTCGGGCAGAAGGTGTAAATATTTTCAAAACATGTCTCGAACAATGGCTTGCAGTTATTTCAGACTGTAACCCGCTCTTAAACAATGGTTTGCTATTATTTCTGATATGCAACCCGTTTTTCAAAAAGGGAAAGTGCTACGCTTAATAGATTTTCATAAATTTCGTGCACTTATCCTAAAACAAAATGAGGAAAGCACGTCGACAAAGAGACGGCTACTCCTACACAAATGTTTTTCTTTCTAAAATTCTTCAAAAAAATATTTGTTGTGTTTCAAAAATGGTGGAAAATGAGTTGTTTGAAAAATCAATCAGAATTGGAGTTTTCATAAAATTTTGAAACTCAATCAATGACTACAGCGTTTTAATCATCCTATACTTAACAGAAAAAGGTGTTTGCCAACTTTGTATGGCTAGGAATCTAGGATATGATTGTTAGATTTAGATGAATCAAGTTTGATGTTCAAACATAATTCCTATGCCTTTTATGATCTGATTGAATGATTTTCTATGTTGGATTGACTTTTATTAGTCGATTGTTGTTTGGTTATTGTTGACCACCATATATTTGTATGTATGTCTGTTTGTGTTGACTAACGTATGCAGATAAGATGGTATATGAGAATGTTCCCGTTCTGGCTCCCACAAAATTGGATGATCAGATTTTTCCAGTGTATGATTGGGTGCCGATTGGAAATGAAAACTATATCTTGGGTCAAAAAAAGAAGAAACGAAACTTAATCAAGACTCCGTGGATATTTTGCATGATATATACAACTTCAGAGGTCTCACTGCATCAGCAGATGGTTTCTTCCATCCTTACAGCAACAACTGAAGCAGCTTCTGTTTTCCAACCATCTAACGTATCTTTGTGCAGGACAAGTAGTGGATGATACCATGTTTGTATCTCTCATGGTGGAAAAATATTGTTTGAAAATAAGTCGGACTCATATTTTTGAAAATCAACCGGACTCCATTTTGTCAAAACATATGTCACTCAATCAACGACTACGGTCATCGATTGAGAGGGAGAGTAATTTCAAATTAAATATTTTCAAACGATATTTCATCAAAAGAGTCCATTTGTACAATATGAAGTGGTGATTTAAAGATTTAATGTTATGTGTCAGGGTATATTTTTTTTCGTTAAACTCAAAGATCTTTCAAAATAAAAATTTTTATTTTACTTAAAATCTCTTAAAATTATCATACCTGACACTAACAATCTTTAATGTCAATAATTGTTCCTTATCAGTTAATTTCAAAATCAAGGCAAATCTTTCCCCAAAATTTTCTAAATTATTTAAATCAATTTGGATCACAAATCTCAAAAGGTTTGAAATTTTTGATCGGGAGAGAGATTGTGATTTAAATCTCAAATCTGATAATATGGTAATTGTTTAAACTCAAACAAGCACTCCTTCCTCCATGTGACAAACTATTTCAAAAACATGATGCACATATTGAGGGGGAGCATTTATCCAAAAAAAATCCAAAAGAGCATTTAATGTGGCCTGATTAAGAACCACATTTTCTCCCATGTTTTCTAAACCTATTTAAATTACTTGGGATCCAAAATCTCAAATGGTTTGATATTTTTGATCGGGGGAGAGAGTGTGATTTAAATATGAAATCTGATAAAAGGTGATCTTTTACGACTCAAAGTACAGGCTGCTCTCCCATATGTGCTAAACGTTTTCATTAATTGATGCACATATTAAGGGGGAGCATTTCAAAAGATAATAAACTATAGAGGTATAAAGGATTCAATATCTTAAGTACCTTGATTGATTTTGAAATGGTTTCTCTATGACAAGTTTGATCGTGGAAGTACTTCAAAGACCTCCTTCCTCTATGTGCTAAATGATTTCAAGTAAATAACACACATATTGAGGGGGAGCAGTTCCAAAAAATCAAATGGTTTTTCTATGGAAATTGTGACCAAGGAAATACTTCAAAGTCCTCTTTCCTCCATGTGCTAAACAATTTCAAAATCACATAGCACATGTTGAGGGGGAGCATTTATAAAATTGATCAAAATAATTAAGGTACAAAATGCTTTGATATTATATCACAAGTACCTTGATTGATTTTCCTAATTATTTTTCAATTGATTTCAAGGAGGAAAGAACTATACCACAAGACCGACCATTTTACTTTATGCATTGGAGTTATAAGGATGGTAAGGTTAGGTATTCATTCCTACGATCCCGCCAGAGCCGGATGGATCTACCCATGAACAATCCACTAGATAGTGTAGAAGTCCTTAGGTATGATGAAAAAAAAGAGAAAAAGTGAGAATATGGGAAGAGTGTCGACTGAGATAGAGTTAGAGCTGGAACAAATCCAACAAGGTTCTAGTAATAAAGTCTCGGCAAGCAATCAAGGGGTTGAAGAATGAAAAAGAATTGAAAGGTGAAAAGGGTGAAAAGAAATAGCCTCCAATAATTCAACCTTAGGCGTAAACCGGGTTCAATACATATGCTATTGGTGGTTACTAAGGTAACACCGGTCTTGAAGACAAGGCGTCATGGACCCAAAGGACGTCTTGAACCAAACTTCCTAAGCTACTTAAGTTCTCTTAAAAGGACTTGTTTCATTCTCACGGGGAACCTACATAATCTATCGACTTTCTCTTAGAGATTGTTGATATTGAAAAGGAGACCCTCTCCATAGTCTCCGAATAGGAAACGAAAGTGCATAATTGAGTCTAAATCCAAGATATCATCACAATAAATCTCATTAGGACACACAATTTATGAAGACTTGTTGTTTCACACAATGTGAAAAGTAAGAATATATATATATATTGAGAGTCCTACGCATTATCCTTGTGGTATTGCCAGAACATCTGAGTGATATGTAAAGTATTAACGATGAAGATGGAAATCCTTCTAGAGCCAACATCAAACAAGATCTTGGTGGGTGACATGTGAGATCCAACATGGATCAAGCTTGTGACAACTGGATAGAAAAATAATGGGGCGATTCACTCTTGAATCAACCTTGGTCCAGAAAATGAATTGTGAATACTTTAAAAACCTTTCGATGTACAAATCTATTCTTTCTCTAGCACATCGATTGTGTATTAATTTTTCAAATCCAAAAGAGTATTTATAATTGAAAACCGATCTTTCTCATAAAACCTTCGTCAGACAGTGAACTCTTTCTCTTAAGCAAGATTGTTTTCACATCAATTTATCATCAATCGGTGAATCTCAATTATTTGGTTCACTCACTCCATGTTGTCTACTTTGGGACGCTCCGGTTTGAGAACGGCTAGATCAAGCTGCGAAACCTCATCAAGGAGATTCTTAGAATTCTACCGATCACGGCGATTTATCTCGATCAACGGGAACCGTGGTTCTTGCAACCCTATTCAACAAAAGTGAACAAAGATACTTTCATGTGTTTTATTGCTAACTGTTGTTTGCAGGAACATTTGACGGTTGCAACTGATCGATATTGAGAAGTCAATTCATAACTGCATGCTCACAGCACACGCTCATAATTGAAGAAAATCATGAAAATCAAAGATATACAACAATGCTTCCGCAACTCTGATGCAAGATGTCATGATCCAGAAAGTGTGAGCATGTTGGTCCAAAAGTCACAACATCACATGAAGGCGATACAACAATGGATTATCCAGAGATTTACTTTGGCTGATGATCTCAAAGAAAGCTCAAAGATCATCAAGTCGTGGATCAGTTCAAAGACCTCCACTGAAAGTACAAAGTATGTGGACTTTGAAGAAATCACTGCTAAAGCTTAAAGATTGCGGAAATTTGAAGAATTAAAGTCTATGAGCTGGAGCATGAAGTTAAAGATAGAATGCTAGGATTCAAAATGTAACTCATGGGGTGACCTCCCTTAGGGGGAGATTGTTGGGATTTAGAAAATCCATGTTGAAGTATCGGTCACCCCAACAATAGTCTAGCATATATTAGCTCGTAGATATTACGTTATTTATCAGTTATTTAGTTAGTTTAGTAATACCGTGGAGGACGGACAGATCTTTACCCACTGTATGCCTGATCCACAGCCCGTAGGTGGCGTTTAGTATTTTGTATAAATATCCCTTCCCACTAAGGAAAGGGTTGGTGGTTTTCATTTTAATAAACACACACTAGGTGTTTCTCTCTCTAGAATACTACCCTCTCTACTCTTTCTCTCTCTAAAATGGCTAATTTGTTCTTCCATCATCTTAGACCACCCGAATCATATGAACAACATAATAATGATCCTACAGAAATGCATTTGAACCATATACATATTCTTGTGCATCCGTTTGATGTAATTCAGGGTATCGGTTTGTATCATAGTAGGGCATCCGTTTGAGGTACTCTATTGCATCAGTTATTTAGTAATGTTCTTATTATTATGTCAATAATGTTCTAAATTTATATATTTATAATGAGATTGTATATGATTAGTAGCGAGTATTCTTTGTTTCATTTGTAGTTTTTTTTATCGTTTGAATAGATAGTAAAAAACCAAAGTTCAGAATAGAAAAACCAGAGAGTAGAAAAACCAGATAGTAGAAAAACCAAAATCCAAAGTGCAGCAAAGTAATGCATCATAGTGTATAAAGTAATGCATCACCCTAACTAATTCAGGGTATCAGTTGGTTAACAACTAGTGCATCATAGAATTTCCAAGATCTTCAATTACTCATAGCAACCTTTAATCCGCAGCATCCTTGTATTCCTGCTCAAATGACTAGATTCACATTACAGGCAGTCAGGTTTATGCTCTACCATACGTACAATATGCAAATATTGTTGCAAAATATATTTAAAATTTAAAACAATAATGACAGTTATGGTATTCATTATTTAATCATCTTCCACTTGCAACGCTTATTGAAAATAAAATTCTTTGTATGCACGGTGGTATAGGGAGATTAATAATCTGTAATCCTAATGCATGTATTTTAGTTTCAGTACGAAACACATTTGAACCAGAAATATATTCTAGTGCACCCGTTTGTATTTCAGTGCATTTGTTTGGTGTACTTTAGTGCATCGGTTTGTATCACATTAGAGCATTCATTTAATGTTTTTGGAGTAAGTTGAGTTTTGTAGCCTAATCTTATATGAAATCATATTACTTTTGTTTTACTACTTTTCCCTACGAGCTCTACTATAATCTTTGTGCAAGTTGTTACTTTGTTGATCCACATATCAAGGATTTTTTTAACATGTATAATTATACCCTCATAGCTCATTTTTAGCTTCATAGCTTTTTTGACATGGGTCATTAGTGAGAAATTTGATTGAACCACATGGGTAATTTAAACAATTAACTCATTCAATATTTCAGTAATGATGTAAGTATTTAACAACTGTTGTAATTACAAGATTTTTGTTCCTCTTGAGTACTCATGATATATGATAAGTAACTAGATAGTACTCATGATATATGATAAGTAACTAGATAAGTAAGGATATGTGGTTAACTAATATTCTTCATTTCTGGAATTTTTTTTTGATACGTGTTCCTCTTTTTTGGCAAATTGATTTTCCCAAATTACAGTAGACAATCCTCCGGTAATCACTTGCATTTTCTCTGCCAATAATTTCAGTTGCATCCGGCAAAAAATAATCAACATCATCAAACTTAACGAAAATCGAGCATAGCTCTCTTATAAGAACTTCTTAAAACTCCAAATAGCTTACCTTTGACGCAGGTTCCAAACTTCCGAGATCCTTGGAAAAATTTGAGGTACTATTTTAGTACATCCGTTTGAGGTACTTTAGCGCATCCGTTTATAGTTTGGGTCTTAAAATCAATGACTTCAGGTAATTTGTTAGCAATAACCTATTGGCATTAAGCAGCGACTATCATGTAAATAAGGCAAAATCAAGAAATCATATGTTGCTCCAGATATCAAAGTGTTACATTGATGACTTAGGACATTAATATAGATGAAATCAAAAGAAATGAGTACCTTATTAAGATAATGCATAAGACTCATTCTACGATTACTTGTACGAGTATCTGTGAGTTTTAGAATGGTGACCAACGAATCCAACGAAACCACCTAAAACAAAACCAAATTAACTTTTATGTAAGGCAATTTTTTTTTAAATGAATCATAAAGTTTTACGTAAGTACCATCGTATCATATACAATAATGCAAATGATCCGCCACTAACATGTGGTTTGAAATTCTTGTTATTTAAAGTTTTAGGCCTTGTTTTTTTTTCAAAGAAGTTCTTATTCTCTTTTTTTCGTCTGCATGCTGCAGACAATTCGTTGAAGATGTTTGTTTTTGTAAAGACATAAGATTTAAAATCACTTCTTTCCTCTTCTACTACGCAGACATAAATTTCATTTTTTTCACTTCTTTGAATTCCTCTTTTTCCACCTCTTTTTAAAAAGAAAAACAAAAGAAGAAAAGGAAAAAATAAATAAAGACAAAAACAAACTAGATTCTTTTTGTAGATGAAGAAATTAAATGTATATCTTTTTTCGCATACGTGGTTTGCGGATGAAAGAAAAGGCTCAAAAAACAAATGAAACTTTAAACAATTGTAATTTAGACGCTTAGCCCACATGGCGTATAACCAACAAAGTCCGAAAAGAAAGTACATATCCATGTTTGTTCCATACACCTTCAATTTTCGTTATCATCCCCTTTCACCATTCTTGACCACATCTCCTATTTTCCAACCCCACAAGTAAAAAACACTCTCTTCTCCTTCATTTCTTTCTAAATGTAACAAAACACTACTACAAAAGTTAAAAGAAATATTTCAAAAAATAGAATGTTAATCAGATTTGTTCCTAAACCTTCTTCATTTCTATGTTTCATAACTACTAATCGTTCCTTCTTACGTCTTAGGCCAAATTTGCTACCCATTGAAGGTCAGTTTGTTTTCTTTTTTTTTTTTTTTTTTTTTTTCACCTTTTGCTATCAGTTGTTGGAAATTTGATGTTTTGTTTATGTGGGTTGTTATTAATTTGTGTTATTTAATGAACCCAGTTGTAAAATTGAATCTTTAGTCGTTTGGTTTGATTATGGGACCTTAATTTAGGTTCTTTTTATGTAGGTAGTGTTTGGATTTTAGATAAGGTATATTCAAGAATCATAATAAGATGAAACTGGTTACATAAGACAATGTATGAATTTGACTGCTTATTCCAAAATGCTTATCTTGTGTAAAATAGTTGTGTGTATTGCCTTAATAAGAAGAAGGGAGAAAACTGCGTATCTGAATTTTTCAAAAATCAAAAGCAGTTTTAGTACGCAATTCCAAGAACTAGAAAACTGTAAAATTGGTCCAGAGTACTATTTAATGAGTTAACACCATCAGTTTTATTGTAGCTGCCGCTAAATTGATTATTTGAACCCTATAGATAATTACGAGTAAGTGAATTAGTGACCAAAACACTAGAAACTAACTGGTTATTTACTACTCGCCAACTTCAACATCAAATAGTCGGATACTCTCTTTCAATATTCAATATCAGGCACCTCGTGACTTCTATCTTTGCTCATATAACTTTGGACTATTTAATTTTGGGAGATTTTTTTAGATGTGTTTTATTTGTAATTCAGGCAAATTTAAGAATACATTTAGGATCAGTTTGAGTGTACGGTCCATGTCAGCTTCAAGAGTTCTTCATCTCCGTCACCTGTATTGCCGGATAAACAATTACAACAAGTTGATAATGTTTTAAGTGGCACAGAGGATGAACATGGAGGTGTTATTGTGGAAATGTCCAGGGAACCCATGGATCCAGTTATATTTACTTCTCTACTTAAAACGTCAATGCTACATTGGAAACAACAGGTAATTCCCAGCTTCACTTCTTGTTACCTGTTACTTTTTTTTTATATTAATGTATTGGTTGGCCCTTGTTTCTTATCCTAAATATGATTTCAGAATTAAATAGGTTACTATTTGTTGTGTGAAATGAGCTTATGCAGTTCCTTGATGAATGTGTGAGCAATATTGAGTACTTGGTACCTAAAATGCTGCATTAGTGCAGCATATTGAATAGAGCCTTGTCTGGTTATATATTTGCATATGGTATTCTTTGCGATAGTCAAATCGTTTATTACAAACTGTGACTATTTTATACTGAAGCTAATTAAAACAACCCAACTGCATAACTGAGAACCTAATAACTATAAGCCATATGAGAAAATATGCGCATTGTTATATCACTATAAGGCTAGCTGCTGCAATAAAGTAACTTAGCAGTCCAACGTGTATTTCTATGTTTTTATTGATAATTTCCTATTATATTCTGCTATTAAGCAGTTATGTAATTTAGGTAGTTAATTACTGCAGGCCTTGAAGTTGTAACTGGTACGCAGTTGTACTTGTAGTTATCTTATATATGTAATAAGAAAAGGGACAGACAAGTTGGCTTTTCCAGAAATCTCTTTTTAAGAGATTGGAGAGTTCTCTCTAATGAGCTCTCAAAGTTCATGAATAAATCAAACCAAAAAGGCAGATCATTTGATTTTACCCTACAAAGACCCGTAACCAGATCCATAATTCGGCACTATAACACACATCTTGACTCTTGTCAGAAAATTGTGTCTTAATTAATGCCATGTCTAAGCGGGCAAAACTAATGCACATGCCAATAAAACAAAATACAAACTAAAAACAATACTACAAATAACAAGTAGATTTGTCATGGACACCATGTTATCACTTGTGAGTACCAAAAATATTCCTCTGTGGTCATAATTACATTTGTGAGTATTGTTGTTTGAATAACGGATGATTACGGATCGTAAACCTTTTTGTTGGCTAATTATGCAGTTATACACGACCCTCCGAGCTTCTTTTTGTTGGTATTCTATGAATTTATTTTGTTGCAGTAATAGTATTTATTGAATTACATATGCATTGAACACAAGGTCGACATTTGTGCAGGGTAAAAGGGGTATTTGGATCAAACTCCCAATTGAGCTTGTAAGTCTCATCGAGCCTGTGGTTAAAGTAAGTTGGAGGTTACATTTTAGATGAAAATTTTTCACAGCAACTTTTTGTGGATTATACTTTCTTACTTATGTAAGCTGAATTTATCTCAAATTCTTTTATGTTGGTCATAGGAAGGTTTCTCATATCATCATGCGGAACCAAAACACTTGATGCTGGTGCGTTGGATTCCTGAAACAACAAATACATTGCCAGCGAATGCAAGTCATCGAGTGGGTATTGGTGCTTTTGTCATGAATGAAAAGAGAGAGGTACGCTGCTTATGTAGTTGTGGCCTGTGTCAGTGTTGTCAAATGACAAAAAAATGCATCGAACTTGACACTTTATGTGATTGTGTGTAGCCAACTATTTTTTTTCTTATTGTATGTACTGAACTTTCAAATTTCGATCATTATGTGTATTTTGTGACTATTCTGCCATGTAAATGACCATTTTACCCTTCAAATTTGAAAAATTATGGTAATATGGTCACAAATACACACAATAATCGAATTTTAAAAGTTCAGTACACACAATAAGAAAAAAAATAGTTGGCTACACACAATCATAAAAAGTGTCAAGTTCGATGCATATTTTTGTCATTTGCCCTTTTTTTATTGGCTTATGATTTGCATTGTGTGAAACTGCGGAAATAATTTGATATAGTAAATTATGTGAATTTGTGTCTAGGTTTTGGTGGTGCAAGAGAAGAGTGGAAAATTCCAAGGATCCGGGGTATGGAAGTTTCCTACTGGAGTTGTTGATGAGGTATGCCCATTTGGTAAATTTACTCATACATGTCCAAAAGTATCTCACCTTCGGGAGTTGGGACATAAAATGTTTTGAAATCTTAACAGGGTGAAGATATTTGTGATGCGGCGGTTAGGGAGGTGAAAGAAGAGACAGGAGTAAGTTTCAAAATCCTGTCAACATCCTATTAAGTTTTAATTTAAAAAACTAGACGAGTACCCGTGCATAGCAACGGGATTTTATAGCGAAAGATCGTTTAGTGATAAAAAAAAATTTATGGGTTATAAACGAAAAATAATAAAAGTTTGAAGATTTGGGGATTAAACATAATGTTTTGAAACCTGGTTCGACCCGGGTGGTTCAACCGGTCAAACCGTTCCGGTCGAAAAACGGGTCGATTTAAACCGAGTCAACCTGATGGGTTGGGTCAAAAACGGGTAGATATGCTTGTATTTGGTTGTACAATGTGAATAAATTATTGTACTTTTAAGTAATGAGGTGTTTTAATAAGAGTATTAATTATACTATTGTATTTCTCTCACTTTTGACTTTCAAGATTTCACTTTTCAATATTTGACCATACACTCATTATATGTAGTATAGATATAGATATGAGCGTTGACCTCAAAGGTTAAAATTCATTTTTTTTTTTCGCAATTAGAAAGTCACGTTTGAACTTGGAAATAATTCTGGTGAACTAATTGGATCTTTTTTATCCTTCAGATTGACACCAAATTCGTGGAAATTTTGGCATTCAGGTAAAGTGGCATGCAACATATTTGGAATTGATTAGATTCTCTTGGTTGTTTCTTTGAACATGGAAAACAATTCATTGCAAAACAAAATTTCAACAATGATCATATTCATGTACTCTGCATATGATATGGAAGTATATATCCAACTATCCGACTCTCAATGAATTTGGCTATGCTCATTTATAAATCAATCAATAAAAATATTAATGGTGTCCTATTCTCATTATGCAGACAAAGTCATAAGTCATTCTTTGAAAAGTCGGATTTATTCTTCATGTGCATGTTGAAACCCGTGTCCTTCAACATCCAGAAGCAAGAAAGAGAAATAGAGGCAGCCCAGGTATAAAAAATGGCTAATAAGGATACATACGTTACTGCCATTTCTTGTTATATAATTCTGGTAATTTAATGTGTAGTGGATGGCGTTCGAGGAATATGCAGCTCAAGAATTTGTGAAAAAGCATGATCTTCTCAAGTATATGGCGAAGATATGCATAGCAAAGAGAGAAGAAAAGTATAGTGGCTTCTCTGCTGTGCCTACAATCACAAGTTTCTCCAAGAAACAAAGCAACCTCTACTTCAACACCAACGATCTCAACTCTTCTTAACATCTAATTATTCCACATCTTCTTTGTATCTGGCACCTAACATGATACGGTATAATAATTCTTTGTGAGAAATGTGAGTAGAGATGCACAAAAGACAGTTCTTACGATAAAGCGCCGTTGTAATAAATAATGCAAGCGCGGTTTTATAAACAACAGGTTATTAGGTCTGGTCCAATCTTTCTAATAAGTTAAGGTTTTAGAGAAAGGGGCATGTTCATGCAGCTGCGCCATTCATACGTGGCAGCCACAATGGCGCCGCCATTAACGCACCACCACACCACAGACCCACGGCGCCATTGCATGCGTGAGTATACTCGCGAAACGCCATTGTGTGATTATTTCAAATTTGTGACCGTTTGTGTGTTGATTTTGAGTGCAACAGCTAGTTTTGTGTTTAAAGCTTATTTTTTATTGAATTTTTTATTTTTTTTTAAACCAAAAAAAAAAAAAAAAAACCCTCTATAAATATACATTATCTAAACTGAAACTACACACACAATTACTTAATTTTCTCTCTACCACAACACAAATTCTCTAAACCAAATATAAATTCAAACGAAGAATATGTTAGCTCCTCCGACATCGACGATGAAACTGATATTTTCTTTATGACGCAAGCATATCAGTATTAGCAGTCGTTGAAAACGCAAGGCCAAACTTCAAGCCGTGCCGGGATATACCGGGAACGTGAAGTTGCTGAGGAACGTTTGTGGGACGACTAATTTGCAAATCCTCCAAAATATCCAGAGTACTCTTTAGACGGCTCTATCGTATGAGCATGAAACTATTTTTTTAAATAGTAAAAGGTATTGAAACTTATATTGACACGCATGATGAACTTCATGATCATTTTGATTTCTTTGTACAAATACCAGAAGAAGAAAACTAGGTAATTAATTTTGGATATATTTTTATATTTTCGTAATTTGTTTCCTTTTCGTAATTTGTTTATTTATGGTATTTATAATTTTATAATGAAAATGTAGTTTATTTGAAAAAGAAAAAGAAAAAAAGGTGGTAGGGCCCAAAAAAATGAGAAATGACACGCAAACGACATGATGAGGAAGGGGTGTTTTTGGTGTGTGCATGTAAAATGTAAAATACTGAAATGACGCTGATTTGACATAACAAGATGCTATGACACCCCTTCCTCTTAGGGTTTTAGGTATTTGTTGACAACATATTGTATGTAAGTTTTAAATATTAGAAAATTTGTTTCTATGAAATACCTTTGTCAAACTTTGACCAAATGGTTATGACTTATGAAAATGCACCAGTAGAGATTAGAGAATGAAAATGCACCAGTAGAGATTAGAGAATGATGAGATGCACAACGTAAATATAAGCCAAATAAACAAAAGACTAAAATACACCGTTGGTCCCTAAACTTGTATCGAAGGATCGTGATGGGACGAAACCGGGCATATTCATCGTCGGGGGTTCCTATTTCAAGGTTTTCACTCGCTACAAGGACATCTCAAGGCGTTACATTTGTCTTTAGTCCAAGGGCAATTTGGACATTTCCATATTTCAATTAAAAATTTCTTAATTATTGCCACAGTAATGTAACCTCTTCCCGCCTAATAAACACATAGTCTCAGATATCAATCGTCCTTAACTTTCGTTACAAGAATTATCGAATTCACAAACCCTAATTGCATGTCACAAAACCCTTTTATCGATCATAAAACCGAAACATGGAGTTTACCCTATGGAAAGTAAGAAGGCAATCGGGTTATCCATTGATGATACCGTCCTATCGACTCATTAAGAAGAAATACTGACCTTTTTTTTTTTTGTTGATTCTGATCATTGGAATTTGTAATTGTGGTATTTATTGTTTACCAATTAAGTTTATAGAATGCTTCAAACATATATTGACATGTTTTCGGTGGTAGATCTAAAATGTTTAGTATGAGGGTTCATCACAATGGTGTCTTTAAGCTTGGCACAGTAGAATATCGTTGGAGGTATGGAAAGTTTAGTTGATTTGGTTGATGTTGATAGTGTTTCGATTGAAGAGTTGGATGTGCTTATCTATGAATTGGGTTATGAGCTCGGTTCAAAAATTACTATTACTTTGTTAAGCCCGGTAGTAATTTAGATGATGGTTTGTATAGCTTAAGTGAGAGTGCTAATTTAGAAATATTGAAAGATCTTGTTGATGACCATAAGATGATAGAGGTTTATGTTGAAAATGGTAAGACAACATTAGGCGTTGATCAAATGTCACCAAAGTCAATTAGGACGATTATTGTTGATGTGGATGCAACAAAGAAAAAGGCGACTCTTGCTATTGTTCCATATTGCTCAAAGAAATTGTTCTTAGAAAACATTGTTAATAAGTCCGTGGTAGAGGACTTATGTGAGGTTCTGAATCAACCTTTGGAAGTCAATACTTTGGTACAATCTAGTCGATGCCGAAACACAACCCTTGTTTCCACTGTAGAGGTCATCATCATCAAGATGTTGCGGTGATGTCAACCAAGATATAGATACACATATTGAGCATATCCAAATAGTTAGTCCTGAAGAGGTATCTCAAATGATCAAGAGTTTAGTCATCATGAGGAGGAAACATGTAATCTCGTGGATCATATCCAAAAGGTAAATTTGTGCGAGTTAGTGAAATTGATGAAGTCGTAAGTGATGACAATGTGAGTGAGATGACACTTATATGAGTGACGATGATGATATTGAGAACAATGGTGATGGAAACACGGTTGTCGATGAGGCTAATACTTTTGAGGAGCTGATTTTGATGTTAACTGTTCAAAGTGACCGAGACTACTGATTTACCATCTATAGGTACCACCACCACCTACCACATGATTTTTTAAGAAAATGAGTTGGATCATTAGATGATAATGATTTTGCAAGTGGTTACGAGAATGAGGATGAGTATGTTATTAGGAGGAACAAATTGAGGGCATACAAGAAAC
Organism: Chrysanthemum lavandulifolium; assembly: GCA_022545495.1. NCBI lineage: Eukaryota > Viridiplantae > Streptophyta > Magnoliopsida > Asterales > Asteraceae > Chrysanthemum > Chrysanthemum lavandulifolium. The sequence goes on along the minus strand of CM040240.1, from coordinate 135,550,710 downwards.
AAAAAGTTAAGTGAGGCAAAGACAAAAGCAGAGGACGAAATATATTTTTCCGTGGTCAAAGTTTTGTAGCGCAAAAGAAGTGAAAGATAGGATCTACATGCTTTCAATAAAGACTAGGAGGAAATTGCAACTAATTAAGAATGACAAACAGAGAATTAGGGTTAGTGTCTCGGACAAATACTGCTTGTGGAATAACCAAGGTTCAGGGCGGGAAAGTCCCAAAGAGGAAAAATGGTCCGATAACTAGAGGCCTCGGTAGGATGTGTATTTGCGAAAGCGCAAGGAGCAAGTAACAGAGTGTCCATGGTTGTTGTATGTAGCCAAAATACGAGATAAAGATGTATGGATTGTTCGAACTTTCAAGGATGAACACGATGTTTGCAATCAAGAGACATTAAAGCTTGTGACTACAAGTTTCTTTGAAGCAAATAGTTGACCAAGTTCAAGTCAATACAGATATTCCAATCGTGGTTGTTCAAGATCACCAAGAAAGCAGTTTGAAGTTCGGTGTCTATGCAAAAGCATTAAGGGCAAAAACAAGGCAAAATGAGATTAGGGGTGATCATAAGCGGTAGACACCTTTTAAGAGACTATGTTGAAGAGTTGCGAAAACTAACCCAAATACAACAGTTAGGATAAGTGTACAAACCGCAATGATGCAACAAGTCCAACGAGTTTTCAAGAGAATGTATGTATGCTTAGGCGCATTGAAGGAAGGATACAAAGCTTGTCAAAGAGAGTTGTTGGGGTTAGATGGTGCTTTTATGAGGGTCCTTTTCTGGGCGACTTCTAACTGCGGTCGGTATAGACAACAACAATGGAATATACCTCAGAGCATCTGTGATGCAGAGGTGAAAGCAAAGACTCATGGATTTGGTTTCTTGAATGTCTAAGAGATGATCTTGACTTGCAACGAAACTCAAACTACACTTTTATCGGTGACAGCAAAAGGTGATGTTACCATTTTGTTGATTAGAAACACTTGTATTTTCCTTATATGCAAATTGTATTAGTAAGGAATTGATGTTTATTTGTGCGGTATCATTCCAGTGTTAGCGAAGTATTCCTAGTGTTGAACATGATATTGTTTGAAGCACATCCATGATAATATGAAATTGCAATGGAATGCTAAAGCATACAAGGAACATTTGTGGAGATGTGCGCAAAGAACAACCGTCCAACAATTTGAGGCACCATGCCGGAATTCAAGAGTTTTAGCGAACATGCCCATGGTTGGTTAAGTAAGATACCACAAACTCATTGGTCAAGGTCGCATTTTCGTGTACCTAACCAAATCTATGTCTACTTGTACATCTTTTGTTCTACGACATTATTAAAGAACCTAACCAAACAAGTTGTAGGGAGGGCTCATTCGATGTGCTACTTAATAACATGTGAGGTGTTCAATGGAAACTAGCGGGAGGTAGGCACCAACCGATCATTCTTGCTTTGGAATACATTAGAGTCTTGTATGAAAAGAATAGTGAACGTTGTGAATGTGATTCAAAATGTGCCGGACCATTAACACCAAAGGCAACACTCATGTTAGATGCAATCAAGAAAGAGGCGTATAAGTACACTTCGCTACGGGTTGAAGGAGAAAAGTATGAGGTCGGTGGATAGGAGACAAGTGTACAGTGAATGTTGAAGCTAGGGCTTGTACATGTAGAAGATGGGAGCTTCTGGTATGCCATGTAAACATGTTTGTTGCAACCCACGGTGTATGAGGTTGAATGGAATGCAAATAGGATCTGTTGAATCATGGGTTCATCCATGTTACTTGCTTAAGACTTGGGAAGAAACTTACAAACACCACATCCAATGAATAAGCGGTTATGAGCATTGGTATAAGTCACGGTGCCTACTACCATTCTTCCACCTAAACATCATAAACCATTAGGTAGGCCACGAAAGAAAAGAACCGGGCTTTTACCGAAAATGATAATTGTGAAAATCCAAGAACTTGTCACGGTCTAGTAAAAGCGTGGTTTGTGGTATTTGTGGCAATCTTGGTCACAACAAGAAAACATATCTTGGGCGAGGAGGTGTTACAGAAGTCAAGGCACTACACAACAGCCTCAAAAAGCAAAGTTCATCCCACCAAACTTACAACAAAGAAGAAGGCAAAGGTTACAGTGACAACTATGCGGTAATGATCAACCAAGTGTGGTCCGGTCTCAATCTGAAGTCAAGTTGATCTTTGCTTCGGTGGGTCTCAAAGCAATTTTGGACTAAGACCAAGATTATAGCAAAGATTTCTTCACCAGAAAAAAATGCTAGTTAAGTGTGACAACCCGTACTTTCAGGTCATTTCTCGAAACAATTCATGCCTTACTATTTCAACATTTATCGTAAACTAGGTTTACGTGTTCCAAATTCGCGTAACCTTAATGGTTTAGCGGCGAATTCATGATCATATCATCACGAACATTTCATATGGACTAAGTTTAGTCTACATTTCATTAACATCATTTGCATCACGTTAGTTCATTCATGACATTGCATTTCACTTGAACCGCGTAATTTTTATATTAAATAAACGTTATCGCGTGAATTATTATTTTGAATATTTAATCCGTTATTTCTAAAAATGATCCCGATATATGTTTATACTTACATTTAGTTTATAAAAACTATATTTTGAGTTTACCTAGTGTTTTAAATTTATTTTGTCTATAAATCGTTAAAGTTATATTATTACGACGTTTTCTTAAAAATTACACGATAATTATTATATCACTCAAATTTCACAAGGAATGTAATTTTACAATTTTATGATCTCATTATACTTTATTTTGATCTATTAAAATTACTTTTACCTAAAACTACCTTAAATACACTAATATATACAAAACCTTACAAGTTACATTTAAACTACACTTTACTTACACTTTGTAACATTTATACACATTATATAAACAAAAAAAAAAATGTATTTGAGATACATCCCCCCAACCGCCATGTGGGAGGGTGTATTCATTTATTGTTGGCAACATTTTCTTCCTTGATTGTATATAACCATACTCCAAGTAAAGATCTCACTCATTCAATCTCATTTTCAAGTCAAGTAAATTTCATTTTCTCTCTTTGGTTCTTCCTTCATAAAACCGGCCACATCAAGAGTTAGCAAGGAAATCATCAAAATTTTTCTCAAGCTCAAGTTTAATACAATCTAGATCACACTCTTATTAAGGTTTTGAAATAAAAACCTAGGGTGTTTAGGTTAAACCTTAGTTCTTTGCACCTCATCAAGTTTACTTGTAAGCATATTTCTATCATTTTACACATTTCATCTTCATTTCATAGTTATTTCTTCATTTTTGGAGCAAACATGCAAGACTTATGTTGATTTATACCATTTTACATGATTTTTAGAGTTATATATATATAAAGTCATCCTATAATTATCCCCTTGGTATATGTTGGTCTTGATGATGTCTAGGAACCCATGACACCCTAAGAAGGTGTATGGTAGGATTAGATTAGCTTTGGAGTTGATTTGAAGGGATTGGAATAGGTTTAGTACGAGAAAACTATTTTCGATAAGTATAAAATGTGTTCTGTCCTTGTTTTATTTTTCGGAAAATCCGGCGGTGAGGCACGAAATTTTGGCCTTGATATTTAGAAAATATACTTTAAAACGAATCCGTGGCCGCTTGAACGGATAAAACGGAGTTATAACGAAGAAGTTATGAATTTTTAAAGTTTGACGACGAAATATATATTTTCGTAAATTTCAAAGAACATGTTTTTACTTTGTTCGAGTCAAAAACGAGCCTTAAGCTTTACAAATTATTTCGACTTGTCAAAATATAATAGTATACTTTGATACGAAGCTAAGGACGATTATAATGTAGAAAACGGATTTGAAACGACTAAGATATGCACGTTTTCATAAAATTGCCAGAACTATTATTTTCAAAGAAACTATATTATTTTTACGACATAAGTATTACGGTAACTAAAATGACCATATTGAGGGCTGTTTTTAACGATGATGTGGAACTTTTTGGAACGAAATTTCTTCTAATAAAATCTAGATCACCGAGCATATTTTTCAAAACGATCGACCGTTTGTATAGCGGAGTTGTAATAAATTATTTACGGATGCTTAAAATTTGCCGAAACTCATTTTTACACAACCATTAGACAAAATCACCATCTTTAACCCTTATTATCTTTATGTTCGAGACCTTTATGTCGAAAACTCCTGAACTGAAACTTTTAAATTTTGATACAAACTTTCTAAAACTGTCGAGTTCGTTTCCTAACGATCGACGCACACCATTTTACGACTAGTTTTGAAGCCATTTTGTCAATTTCAAGAAATTTCCGGCGACTTTATTTTACTGACGAAAAGTGAAAATTTCACCATAAATCATTACGAAACCATTGTAGGATGACATTTTGACGTAAATACTTGTAAAGTGATTTAAGAATGGTCAAGACGTCAAAAGAGTATTTTTCGACGATAAGTATTATTTTCAAAACTCGCAAATGGTATAAATAACATACTGAAATGCATGCATAACATTACATTGCAACTCATTACATATCATATCATTCGTAATAGGTCCAGATTAAGGTTTCCGCTATACCTCGGTGTACTCACTCTTGTCATCATACAGGTTTATCAAGTGAGTTCATAGCCCCACTTTTACTCTTTTACTGCTTTACAAACTCTTGGGGAGATACATGCTACATTTTTAATCGAACACAACCGCTTTGAACTGTATGCTTTAACCGAATGTTTTATTGTCACTAAGTATTTGCCATGTTCAAGTCCCTACATCATGAACCATTAGTCACTTGCGAGTGAGCGAATATTGTGAATAGGCCTATTGGAATTAACACTCCCTCTTATTGACCCGCTAGGGAAATCGAGCGCACTATATTGAACCAAGAAGGTAAATTGGCAAGTTACCTATTAGGGCGGCGATGAAACGATGATTACCAATTTTTATTGGTGCGATGTTTACGCTTTGGTGTCATGAACTTAGTGAAATAAATACGATTTTGTTTTCTACGATGAGTGTGAAACCAATTAACTCACACTACGATTATTGTGTTCAAACGAATTGATTAAACCTATGGATTTCACTCAACCTTTGTGTTGACCTTTTTAGCATGTTTATTCTCAGGTATCTAAGGCATTCACATCATGGCATACATTTGGACACATCATGGAGTCGTGGTGACGACGCGTCTCACTTGGGTTTTATGAACTTTAAAAACATCGTTTGACTTGTACTAAACTTATTTTTCGTGCATAGTAACTTTCATTTGGGACCTATCTTTGTAAACTCTGATTATTTTATTAAATCAAACGATGTATTTTCCAAACGACACTTTAGGTCGCTCAATATAACTCGTGATTGTGATGCTATGACACCAATCCCGTGAATTCCATTCATTGCAAAATGTAATTTGGGGTGTGACATTAAGCATATGAAAGCCAATGTTATCCATCGAATATGTATTCCCTAAACAATATTTGATGTGTTTAAACAATGTATGTTTCGAACTTTGTAGACTCTAAAATTTTATGCATTTGGAAATATATCCATTTGCGTTATGTATGAAATCATGTCATTTTAGTGTATGGGTTTAATTGTGTTTTTATTGTATTGTTTTTAGAGTGTTCATACATCTGTGTTTTGACTTGGTTACTGTTATTGTATTATCACAAACACTAATGAAGGATCAAAGATGGATGAACAACACCATATGGAGTTTATGTTGATACTCAAAAGTGGTGTCTGGTCATCCATCCTAGAGACTTCATATGTCTATGGTTCTTGGATATGTTGAACTTGGATTTGTGTTTTGAGTTTGTCATCTTGTTATTGTTTTATCACAAACACTAATGAAGGATCAAAGATGGATGAACAACACCATATCAAGTTTATGTTGCTACTCAGAAATGGTGTTTGTTCATCCATCACTGATCATTCATCCATCTTTGATACTTGGATCTGGGTTTCGAGTTGGATACGGTTATTCTATCATCACAAACATGAATGAAGGATGAAAGATGGATGAACAACACCATACATCAAGTTTAAGTTGATACTCGAAAGAGGTGTCTGTTCATCCATCTCTCATCATTCATCCATCTTTGAAACTCATATCTCGTAATGAGTTTGACCATTTGTGTGGCAAGTGATATATATATTCTTGGGCAAAGGCAAGACAAGATAAGGACCTAAGCACAAAAGAAATATATTAACATTGTACAAGGACCAAACATTATACACCAAAAGACTATTCTTAGTCAACGTACTCTAAAACTTCTTAAACACAACCGCACCATCTACCACCGATTCAAAACACTAAAACCAAGACCTATCTAAACCCAAGTAGAAGAACCATAGAAATGCCAAGAAGATGACCATCCAAGACAACACACAAAGTTCCCGAGACGGCAAACTTTCTCCTTCTCAACAAGGAGATCGGCTAAGGCTCGCAGTAGCGACCTCTAGCTCGCTTGCCGGTCACCAGCCGGTGACCGCCTCATAGTCTCGAAACAAGGGCGGCTTCAGATTCTTGTAATGCCGCCTCATTCCTTTAGATTGTTCTCTGCAAGTAGATGATCACATCTCTTGCTCTCCTTTCGATGGGTGGATCGTACCACCCTATGAATGGACATGTTGTAGCCTATAATTGATAATCAATATGTTAGCATCTCGCTGCCTCATAAACACAAACTAAACCCACTTGTATAAAATCACAATTATAATAAACCGGATAGACTATCATAATCAACACATTTTAAGGTCAACCACTACATGCAAACTTTTATACAAGATGAAATAAAATTAATCGTCCAACCTGTCTTGGACAGTATAGAACCTCCGCCGGGTTCATGTTATTCCAAGATGTTCTAATGATGTTCTTCATTGCATGAACACACCACCATTTTTCGATTTTACCGCTTGTGAAGAAGATAGGATTTTAGTTGTTAGGAAAGATAAAGGATGAGTGGTGATAAAATGTTCCTTTTAGAGAGGTTTCTTGAAGCGTCACCGGTTAAACAAGTGGGTTGGTACGGTAATTAATGGATGGTGGTAAATGTCCAAATTGCCTTGGACTAAAGACAAATGTAACGCCGAGATGTCCTCGACTAACGGCAAATGGTCAAAGGACTTGAAGCAGTGAAAACCTTGAAATAGGGACCCCGACGATGAATATGCCCGGTTTCGTCCCCATCGCCATCCTCCGATACAAGTTTAGGGACCAACGGTGTATTTTAGTCTAAACAAAATTACTATTCTATCTAAAAATGTGTTTTGCTAACATAAGTTAAGCCTCTTAAGATACTTCTTTTGTCTATTTTTATTGTCACTCTTTCTTTTAAGTTTGTCTCAAAGTTAAGTACTAAAAATATATGACTCTTACAGTCTTACTACAATTATTATAAACAACACTCCATGAAATAATTAGTTCATTGTCAAGAGATTTTTCTTAAACTATTGTCTGGTGGACAACATTTTGAGACGAAGAAATATATAACTAAGAGGTACTTTACATAACTATTGTCATGTTATTGGTTGTAAAGAATTATTTTTCTTACTCATCCGTTGTAAGAAGTAACACAATTTAAGATGACACCAAGGGCTATTAGCTAAACCACCACCAAATGGCATACACGTAAGGCACTTGACCTCTCATTTTTCGGTACGCAGCGGAATACAACATGAGGTGTTATTTATTAGTCACATAGTATAAGTCAAAAGAAACAACAAAAATAAATAAATATGCTTTTAAACAAGTTTTACATTTGATATTATCAGAGTTTAACAAAACAAGGTCCCAAAAATTTTGAACCAAAACAAGAGTCCAAAAGATTCATAATTTAAACACAAGTTTTTAGTTTTTAAAAGTTCCATCGAATGTGAAATGTCAAAAGTCATCCATGTCCTTGCACGCTCAAAGAGGTTAAAATTTCGAGCGTTGTTACGTGCACATTTAGGAGTGGTTATGGAAAGGTCGAAAATGGTCATCGGGATGTTCCAGTTAAGTTGCGTAAATTTGAGTCAAAAGATTAGTTTTCCTTAGTTAAACTTGAAAAGAGAAAACCTAATTCGTTTATCAAGGACTATTAGCTAAACCTTAAAAAAACTTTCTAACAATTATCTATATATACTAAAGCGCACATGAAACGTCGACAAAACATTTCATGTGCTGCTTTAAGTTAGCCCGGCCCAAAATGATTGTGGACTATAGATTTGGCCCCATTTAATTTTACACTTTTCGGCCCAATAATATTGGTATAACTATAACCAACCAATCTTAACAATAATATTTTTAGGCCGCCTCGTTTAGTATATGGAAAATTTACAAAATAACCCCAAAATTATGCAAAGAGCTACCAGAACTGCCCTACACTTTCTATTATTTATGATTTTTTTATATAAAAAATTTTATGTATCAGATATTTATCAATTTTTTCAATAAAAAATATACAAATGAAACGGTCTCTGAATTACGAACAAAACATGTCCAATATTGACATGTTTTTTATGTACGCACGATTTTATAAAAATGTTGAAGTTTAATATATATTTTCAAAAAAAAAAAAAAAAAAAAAAAAAACCTTAAGCTAGCTAACAAAAGTACCAAGTTTATTTTTTAAAAAAACATACGATAACTACCCCATACTTTTAACTATTTACGGTTTTTAATAACAAACTTTATTTATTATATATCCGACGAATCTACTGATTTTCAGATAAAAAAATAAATCATTGAAAAGGCATTCAAACTGCGAACAAAATGAAGGCAATGTTGCCATACTTTTGACTCATGTATGATTTTATATAAATTGTTGAATTCTAATATGTGTTTTTGAAAAAAAAAAAAAAAAAAAAAAAAAAAAAAATAGTTACGCCTTTTACGCCAACGGTAAAAAACTAAAAAAACACTCGAACTAAAATCTTAAAAAGATCATAAAAGCATAATTTTGCTCCTAAAAACACATATATCGACAATAAATAAGTCACGCACAAACACACCGGTGCCCATCTACTCGTTGATACTATTGACCTTAAAAAGTCTTTTGAATTAACATGATGTCTATGTTTGATGAAAGGCTTATAAGGGTTCGGGCTTTTAAAATAAGCCGATTTATAAATTAAATCTCGTTTGTCACGCATGTTTATGGAGGCTTATCACTTATAAAATAAGTCATAAGATAAGCCTCCATAAGCCTAAGCCCATAGAAAAGGTTTATAGGTGCTTATGGCTAGTTAGGTTACTTAAATACCTTTAAAAATACAATGAATTATAATATAAAAGCTAGAAATGTATGTGAAATTAATTTGGTGCATTTTTATGTAATTTTAGATTAATAAACTTCAGTTCCAACTAATTCACCTAATAGTTTTATAAAAATATAAGCTTCATCTTTCGGCTTATATATAAACCCTAGGCCCAGCTCTAACCCCAATCTTATTTGCAGCTCATTGTGCCAAGCATAGCCGATGACCTGCGCCTTTTGGGATTATATGTGGGCTGGGCCTATAACATGCCCTTGACTGTTGTATATGTTGATGTGAGTCATCTTTTTATTAAAATATTGTAAGATCATTTTTATTTATATTTTTTGAACATGTAAGATCATTTAATCACATAATAACTTGACTGATGTGTCGTTAAAAAAATAAAAAAAACTTGACTGATGTGGATACAAATTTATAACTCAAGCAACATGTATACTCATTTTGGTAAACTATAAATAAGGATGGTTAGAGTAGGCTTGACCCTTAGACTAATTTAGGATTGCAAGACTTACTTGGTTGGTTGCCTACCTAAATTTCCCTTCCTATGTGGTTATCTTCCTCTACAACTCATTGTTTTCATGTATCCCTGTTAGTTCCGGAAGTTCACTTTAATGTTGGACTTTTCATTCCAATTTATTAGTCCATTTTTAAATTACATGCAGTTTAATAAATTTTTACTAACTACACTTTTTACCAATCAAATATCGTCTCCACTCACAAAAGTCTCTTTTAGTTGGTTAGATATCAAAGTGGACAAATACTTGAGAACAACTCAAAATAGCAACATGGACTAATAAATTAGGACGGAGAAAGAGTAGATGTTAATAATGATAACAAAAAGACTAAAATACGGCTCGTGCACCATTTTGACTATTATTTCAGTTCAAGTTTACATTTTTCTGTCATATCGGTGACTAAAAATACTGAAATACTGGATACGAGGTGTCAAGCATCACCATACGACGTCCGTTCATGTTTTCTATAATGATTAGATTAAACAAAAAGAACGTAGCGAGTGTCATTTACGTAATGTTGTCTTAAATTCTTCATATTAAACAGTATTGATGGATTTTTAGTTTTATTAAGCAATGAGTAAAATAAAAGAAAAAGAAAAGTGTCACAACCTTGTTAATTATTCTCATTAATTAATAGTTAACTCTTCACCATAAACTTGACAAGCCAACACCCCCTTATATGCAGTTAGATGATACAGTATTACTTTTGTGGTATATTACCTATCCAAATTGGGTGCAAGGCCCTGGTCAAAGGTAATAGTAGGTGTACAACCACAAGAAACTTAACAAAGTTTCATTTTTTATACTATATTCTTGGTCTTAATACGCAATTATTAGAGTAAATTGCAAAAATCGTCCTTGTGGTTTGGCCAAATTGCGTTGGTCCTTGTGATTTTTAAGTGCAAAATGGTCCGATTTATCATTACGCTCACTTTTGGTCCTTCAACAAGAAATTTGGCAAACCACAAGGACGGTTTTTGCAATGACGGAGGACCAAAAGTGAACGTAATGCGCTAAATCCGGACCATTTTGCACTTAATGAACCACAAGGACGAAACGTGCAATTTGGCCAAACCACAAGGACGATTTTTGCAATTTACTCCAATTATTAATTAAAACCCCATGCACAAGCTTAACATTTTAGCATTAGTAGTATAAATAAACACTCCAAAGTTGGCTGGTAGCTTTTCATTGTCTCTCATATTTTGCTTTGCTCCTAAGTTTTTTCTTATGTATTCCTAAACGCAAATGATAATGACCATTTTTCAAGGACACACCAATATCATGACAATCTTGTTATTCATATTCTTGGTTTTTCTCGGGGCTCCGGCAACTGCAGCTAGACATGATGTCATGGAGGAACTGTTTACACATGATGAGTTGAGAAGGGAAGCTGGATACGGTGATGAGAAGCTCTCCAACGTGGTCATCAGTGGTTCTGTTTTATGTGATGTTTGTTTGGATGGAACTTCTGTTCGTCAATCACATCCTATCCCCGGTATGCATTTGTAATCCATAGCTAATAGCTAATCACTAATCACAAAGGTGGCAGAATGGATGGGCGGGTAATTAACAATCAAAACAGGCTAAGGTTGCAAGGGTTGTTTTTTATACGCTCAAAATGAGTTGGGTTGACACGCTGCAAACGTGTTATGTATTTTTATTAATCGTTATTGCACTGAAATATCACTAGAAAAGCTGTGTTGTTATTACTATAATTATCAGTTTTTTTAAAGCGAAAAGAGGTTATAAGTTATAACTTAGGGGATATTGGCTGTAATTACTTGCAAGCAATTCACATCATACTGATGGAAATTGAAGTAACCCTCTTAATCTCTAAGGTAAAAACGGGCAGGTATAGGAGGAACTGAAACCGCTGATCCAAACCGCTCTCCATGAGGCACAACACATACAGAAAGGTTGATTAAAGAAGGAAGTGAAATGCAGTGAAGATATTCCTTATAACATATAAGCATAAATAAGATGCTTCAAACCACAATACCCATTTGAAATATTTCCTTTTTAACAATTTTGACCAATTTAATCCATTAGGGAAAAACCACAGTCTGAGTCAAGGCAATGATAGTATGTCGATCAAAATTGTGACCTTTAACGTAACATATCAAATACTTTAGATGTTCTAATAATTGTATTGATATATCAGGAGCATCAGTAGCAGTTTCATGTGATACAAACAGGAAGATGAGTAAATCAGATTGGGTAAGAGGCAGAACCGATGAATATGGGGACTTTTTCATTGATCTTCCTTCCCATCTTCATGCAGTTCCAAACATGGAGAAGAAATGCATAGTAAAAGTTTTGGAGCTACCTAAGAGCTCTCCATGCCACCAAGCTTTTAAGGGTGAAAACAGAGGGATAAATTTGGCATCAATGGAGAATGGATTTCGAACATACACTGCTCATGAGATTTATTTGACACCTAAAGATTCACAAGCATGCATGAAGAAACAAGCCACATTCTAGGAAGAGACCTTGATGATGGTCACGGCTCATGATAGAAGGCGCTTTAGTCACAGCAGTGAGTTGTGGAACTTGATCTTGTTTCATATGTTTATGCTTTTGTATGTGTGTGTGTGGGTGTGTGTGTGCGTGTACACGTGTGTAAGCGTGTGAATGAGTGCAGGGAGTCTGGAACAATGGAGATGTACATATTAAACCGCTTTCCATAATGTAACAATTCATATGTATTCAACACGAAATACAATCTTTTGTCTTTTCATCCAAGGGTATTTTAGATTCATTAGATTACAAATGCTGCGTAATTCCATTAGCTAGCCTAAAAAACTGAAATCCTCGCCTAATGAAATTTATAGATTCTGTCGAAATGGTCACATTAGGAATCCTCAGAAGCAGCCTCTTGTTTAGGTGCCGACATGATATAGTTGGCTACATCAGCACAACAATTCAGTTTATCTGCTTGTTCATCTGGGATCTCAATCGAGAATTCTTGCTCAAAAGCCATGACTAGCTCCACCCTATCCATGCTATCAAGGCTCAAATCTTTCTGAAAATCTGCTAATTCCGTCACCTGTTAAAATGTATATACACGATTCAGGACAATTTGGTAGCGTATACTTGCTCCAATTCTAAAAGAAAACATTTGATCTTCCATCTGAATATAAAATCAAACTATGTTTACTTTCACTGATATCCAAGCTTAACTTGATCTCTTTAAAAAGTTTGAAGTAACAAAACCAATAATCTCGAAACACAATTTAGTCATACACAATTACACAATTAAACATTTACACTACTATATGTATAATGTTAGTGGGATAAAAGTACCTTAGAAGCTTCAGTCTTGTCAAATTTCTTTACAAGCCCAATGACTCGAGCTTTCACCTCATCATGGCTAAACGCGGCGGATGTGCAAAGTTGTCGGCAAAAACTGCTAGTTGCACTCCCATCTTTCACTAAGATAAGTTGTCTTCTAGAGACCGTAAATCTTAAATGCCTCAATAAGGAATCTCTTACGCTTTGCATATTAAACGAGGCGATATTTGCTAAACCCTGAAATTGAGTCAGGACGCAAAGGGGCGTCAGTAACTAAAACGTAGAAAGGGGAATCACAGGACTAGAAATAAGGGACAATGTAACGTGGTGTTTGAATGCTCATTATGGATGTGTAAACAGTGTTTAACGGAATCTCATAATTAATTTTCCTGATAAAAGCTACTAACACGCAAGTAATTTTTTTTTCCATTCATTTCCCTAATTAGTAATCACTTCCTTCTATAAATCTAACTATTCAGCATCGTATAATTTGCTGTTTATAGCGGTTCAAAAAGATAGCATTTATATGTGCTCATGCTATATAAAGTTGGGATAATATTTAAGCATTTAGCAAATTTACGAATATATACAACCCCGAGAGGGTTTTCCGGAGATGGCCAGAAACGGTCACGGGATACCTCATCTATTTACCCGTTTAGTTTATAGTGTTTTCGGATTTGGTTATTTCACGATATCTTACGGATTTGTAAGTTAGATACTCCGTATAATGTAGAAAAGCTAATAATTATTCAAATAAGCAGATAAGGGAAAGATATTGCATTATCCAAACATTCCAAACTGCTTACTGTTCATTTACGCAAAATGAAGCAATCCCAAACGGATTGAGAGTCTCTCAAGTTTGAAGTCTGTATGAACATGACCGGTCAAACTCCCTCACAAACATAACAAAAGAATAAGGCGCGGTGGGCACACCCCACGCCTGTTTGTGAAAGAACATGACAGGCGTACGCTCATACTAAGAAACACATAATAATAACGCCATAACGGCGTTTTGACGCTAATTAACGGCGTTATACCGTTATTACCCTTGGACCTCCGGCGTTATTTGGCGTTAGTCCTTCCCTCGTTTAACCCTTAACGTTTTTTTTTATGCCCCTAAATGAGGGGTTGTTTTTGTAAATTGTTGGGAATGTTATTGACGTTATTGGACGTTATTGTTGTGGGTGTTTTTGGGACGTTAATGTTAAATGTTAAAGGTGATGTGGCCCTGACGTGGACGGTGTTATTGGTGTTACGATTGTAACTGCTCTAACTTGAGAGAATCTCAATCCATCCCAAACACCCTCTAAATAATTAGAACAAGAATCAAGTTTTATTGCAGCTATTCCTAAATAAATTAACTAAAACTGACCATTTTGACCCTTAAAAAAATCCTAAGCATCATTCATATCTATTAACAGCGACTGTATATAAATGAACATTCATTTTATAAAACACATAACAATATACCAACATAGTATAAAGTTATTAAAATAAAAGAAAAGGGATTTAGTGACCTTGTTTGGTTGTGGGGATTCCGGCGTTTGCAGCAGAAGTAGAACCAACCCACCCTGGCGCAAACAATTGTTGGTACTTGGTAAACAGCAAATGGGCATCCGAGCTTTCATGGGCCATTTCAACCCATTGGCCCAATAAGTTACTCATCCGTCCCAGAGGCCAGAACTGAAATTCATTTCAAATTGCACGCGGTTTATATCTACCCACTATACTTTTTAGAGTAAATTACACCGTTCGTCTTGTGGTTTGCGTTGACTGCAGGTCATCGTCCTTCACCAAAAAGCAGACCAGACGTCCTTAAGTGTGAAACGTTATCGCATGCATCCCTCCGTCCATCCGGGCCCACCAATTCCCACTAACTAGCTTAACTAAGGTTGGTGGGAAGAAATGACGGAATACCCACTTATCACCGCCCACCACACACACACACAAAAACATACTTTTTCTTTTTTCATTTCCTTCTTCTTTCCTCTCGAACCCGGTTCTTCTTCTTTCTTTTGATACAACCTCCTTCCCCAAGAAATCAACGCCTTAGTTTAGTCGACAAGGAGAAACCATTCTCAATCTTTCTCTCTTCCCGATGCATGGGTAACACAAAAGTAGATCCATCACTTTCTTACTTTCTCATCTTCCAAAGCATCCTCACGAGACCTCCTCAAGGCTATCGAAGGATAGTGACTTTTTGTTTGATTAAACGAGTCGCAAGAATTCATGAAGAAAAGGGCGGTCAAGACTTTCTCCTTTCCTTGCATTTACTTCTTATCATAATGAACTCATTTGTTTGACTAGAGATGTGGGTCAAGCGTATATCATCGAACTTTTCATTTTGGGGTTACAATCGGAAATTAAAGAGGGAGTTCATCGGTGGTTAAACTATGGACATATAAAAACTCTTTCAGATGCTTATATCTGGGATAGTGTTCAAGAAAAGACAAATAATCTTTTGAAGAGAAAGATTAGTCCGTCATATCTACATACTACGTGGTTAAAGATCTGGGAAATAATGAATGTGAATGTTGGTTTGGTGAGTAGTGATAGAGTTTGTGATGAAGTCGGTAAGAGTAATGGATTAAAATCGAGTGAGTCAAATAAAGTGGGTGTTAATGGAGTGGGAAGTTGTGAAGAAGATGAGAAGATGGTGCTAAAAGATTCGAGTGTAGTTGACGATGATAATACATGTTTTGTGAAATTTGATGAGTTTGTTCATAAGGATGAAGAAAGTGAGGTACTTGAGTCGTTTAACAATTGTTCTCTTGGGTGTGTGAAGTTGGATGTAGTCGATGGGAAAAAGTTTGTTGAAAATGGGTGTAAGCTCGACAAGATTCAAGAAGCTCAAATGGGAGTTCCTTGTCTTGAAAATTTTGTAATGGGTCTTGATAGAGTTTGTGATAGGGTTGGGAAAAATAGTGAATGAGTCAAGAGGAGTGGACGTCAGTGGGACGGTGAATTGTGAAGACAGTGGGAAAGATGACGAAACTGAATCAAGTCGAGTGGTCGCTAACAATATTGGTTTAAAGGATCTTGTTGAAGTTAGTAAAGAAGGAGATAAAAATGAGGAAATAACATCGATAGATTCGAGTAAAGTTGAAGACAATGAGTTGGAGGATTCACATGATGCAACTGATGATGATCATGCTATAATGGATCGGGAAAGAAGACTCACTGAGCAAGAGTTTACTAAAACCGAATCTTGGAGTATGGGGTGCGAACAAAATGGTAATCACTTGTTGGAGAAATTCAATGAGCTATTGTATGTTGATGACAGGAAGATAAATTCAAGAAAGCATGGAAGAGATTATGTGGACATGGGTGTTGTTGACAAACAGTGTTTTTGCTATACGTGTGTCACTGGAAAGTGTTAAGGAGAGAAGGTGGGTTAAAGATTCAGAGAAAGCAAGTCAAGTTAGCTTCAAAATTAAGAGTAGACTTTGGTTCGTGGGGAAAGAACTTCAGTTGTGAGGTTTTAATTCGAAGTTTCCAGCTGACATTGTCTTTGGTGAGTATGTCTTGAAATGACGAATTTACCCTTATGTGCAAGTCACATGATGGGTTTTTAACGGTCAAACTTAACGTCGTTTGGTCAAAGGACGAACGGTGCATAACGTTTCACACTTAAGGACGTACGGTGCAATTTTTTTGGTCAAAGGACTAAACCATGCGGTCAACGCAAACCACAAGGACGAACGGTGTAATTTACTCTACTTTTTATTAATTGATTAAAATTGAAAGTGAACAAGTATTTTGGTACAACCTAAAATAGAAATATTGACTTATAAATTGAGACGGTAAGGGTAAGTCATTAACTAAAAAGGGCTATAGGTGTAAGTATTAGTATTAGTAATCAATATTAAAATTAATATTAATAATGCTAGCAGGCAGGGGCGGAGGGATAGTGTTAGCAGGGGGGGCAGTGCCCTCAACAAAGTGGCCCAAATTTTTTTTATATAGTGCATATTTTTTGTGTTAATGGGCTTTTCTTTTTTTGCCCTCACCCATTTCAAATTGCCCTCAACAAGATGAAGCCCAACATGTAATATCTTGGCTTGTAAATTAATATCAAGATATCACGTAGAGTAGAAGTGTAGAAGGAAGCTATTGATAGACTAATTATCCAATCGTCATACTCGGTTCCAAAAGCAAGATTGCAAGATTAGCTCATTACCATCCACTCAATCACCCATAATCAATAATTCATTCATCAAGTCATCAACAACAATCAATTCATGTTTTGTTTTCCTATCTTGATCCTTAAAATTTGGTAAGTGAAAACCCTAACTTCACTTTTACTTTTATAAACTAAACTTGTTAGACATATTTAAAGTTGTGTTATTAAGATAGCATACCTAGGTAGAGACGTAGAGTAGTAGATTGTATTGTTTATCTAATATAGTTTTGCTAACTTTTGTCTAGAAACATGGAAAAATTCTTTAAAAGAAAAATGTCATCTTCATCAACATCGGATCATGTTAGTGAACAAGCTAAAAATAAAAAGCCTAAGCAGCCTATTGATGTGATTGACTTAAATAATCTTCCATGGGATCCTGTTGATAGACCAAGAATTTCACAATATAACGTTAATCAAAGAGATGATATAAGGCGAAAATATTGGAATCGAGGACCTTGTCAACCAAGTGGTCATGACTTCAAAAAAACAATTATAGGTAATAAAACAAGGCGTTTTAACCCAAGTTGGTTCAATCTATATGGTAACTGGTTAGAATATAGTGTAAAGGCAGAAAAAGCCTTTTGCTTATGTTGCTACTTATTTAGAGATGATTTTGGTCATCAAGGCGGCAACGAAGCATTTGTGACACAAGGGTTCAACGGTTGGAATAAAACAGAAAGACTTGTTAGTCATGTGGGTGATTTTAAAAGCTGATTTTGATAGCGTTGAGTGAGTTGTACCCAAACGATTTTGATAGCGTTGAAAGGATGGAACTTGAGAGTCAACTAGACTTGTACTATGCCAATGTCACAAAAGATAATAGTTTTGTCAACTTGAATGGTATCACCGACCTTGCTACAATGATGGTGAAGAAAAGGAAACACATCTCTTATCCTTTGGTGTATCGATTATTAAAGTTAGCTTTGATTTTGCCCGTTGCAACCGCAAGTGTCGAGAGATGCTTTTCGCGAATGAAGATTATTAAATCAGATTTGCGAAATCGAATTAGTCCAGAGTTTTTAAACTCTTGTGTTATATGTGGCGTAGAAAGAGAAGCACTTGCAAATGTCACTGATGAAGATGTGATGAACCGGTTTCAAAATATGACTGATCGTAAAGGCCATCTTTAACATGTTTGTTTGCTCAATGTAAGCATTATTTGTTGTTATGTTTATGCTCAAATAATATGTACATATTTTCTTGTTAATATATATTGTTTTGGCACTTTATAAACAGGTTTTTGGTAGTTTTTTGCACGCTAAAAGTCGTTTTGAAATAAATTTGTGTCGAAAGTCGTTTTTAGGTATTTATCATGCTTTGAGCTTAGGGTGCTTTTTGTTGATTTTTGTCTTTGTTTTTTTCTTCAGATATGCCGATTTTCGGGCTGTTTCTTTTTTTTTAAATGTTTGAATCTGCAGTTAGTGTGTCGTTTTGCTAATTTTTTTGGGCTGTTTGGTTTCTGCAATTAGGGTGTTTGGATGTCGCTATAATGATGTTTGGATAATAAGATGTTACATCGCTATTTTTGGGTTAACGGATGTAGTATGGTTGTCGTTTCACGTAATATAAGGTATGTTTTGTTGTTATTTTAGCACTATATAAAGTTCATTTATGCAATATTAAGTCGGTTAAGTTCGCTATTATTTCTTTGTTAAATTTTTTTGCGACAATATTTTTTGCCCCCCATATGTGAATATCCTGGCTCCGCCACTGCTAGCAGGGTATCCGCGTGTTGCAGTGATGGGTACCCTGTAATCAAAATATTTGGCGAGCAATATTTTCAGATCACATGGTTTTAGTGATAATGATTTTTACGCATGGCAAAAAATTTAAGAAATAACTTTATCACACACTATTTCATATTAAAATGTTAAGTATATGTGCGTCATGATGCAATGGTGATACCAAAACGATAATCGGTAGTATTACGAGGTTGTGATGATTGACGGTAAATTGTACTTGCGGATTAGTAGATGTGGTATAATATTTTTTACAATATTATATAACGTGTAACATATAAAATCTTCGTACTTTTATTTACACGTCTTGATACTTTATAAATTATCTGAAAATCTTTCTACTTTGACATGTAACTAATTAAGTATTTAAATATGTGAAAGATAAATTATTGAAAGAAAAGTATTACTTAAAGAGCATATCAATTATCAATTATATCGTAAAATATTACTATATATATAATTTACTGTCGGAAAACGGCATTGCATATGTCGTTTTGTTCTCTCTTAGCCCAAGCCCAAAAACGAAGTTTGGTCCATTTTTTTTTATATACATACGTATCTATCTCAGACTCTCAGTATCTTTTCCCAGATACATCTAGGGGTGAGCGAAAAACCCGAAGAGACCGAATAAACTGAAAACCGAAACCGAACCGAAAATAACCGAACCGAACTAATAACCGAACCAAATTTGCTAAAACCGAACCAAACCGAACTACTAATTCGGTTCTCGGGTTAGTTATGGGTTTGGCAGTTTTAACCGAAAACCGAATTCATATAAATATATGTATTTTTATATATTTATATATATATTTATATATTTTTATGTATATTTATATATAAATAAATACTACTAAAAGGTTATTATAATATAATAAAACACTTTTTATGCTTAAAATATATTTTGTTTGCTAAATATTTATGTAATTATTAATTTTTTCTTAAAAAATAATGAAATTCGGGTTATTCGGGTAAACCCAAGAACCGAACCGAATTTGAATTTGGTTCGGTTCGGTTCTCGGGTTGACATAAATTTTTTTTTAACCGAATTAACCAAACCAAACAAACCGATAACCGAACCGATCAACACCCCTAGATACATCATTATCTTCTTCAATCACCAATCACAAACTCACCGCCTCTCTAAAACTTTAACCGCCTCTCCGAAACTGATTTCGTTCGGTTTTTGATTCTATTTTGTTATACGGTATCAAAACGGTATGAACTGTTGTAGGTGGATACATAAGGGGCCACGCGTTAAAATGTATTCCGCTTTGTCTAATTCTTTGCTATCTGTTGTTCCTAAAATTTCACAGGTTTAGACATACGAGTCGATGGTATATGTAACCAAACAGGTTCAGAACTTTTTTTTTTGTTACTCGAGAAGCATGTTGGAGTTGTTGGTTACAGACTTACAGTTATCCGACATTAATAGCATTGAACATCAAGAAGAGTGCAGACGCCCCACTTAAAAGTGCTTTTAAACGACACCAAATCATGTAAGTATTTTTTTTCCCACTATTCAAATACGCGAATAGCAACTGATCACATACCCCATCTGCAAAATTTTCAGTGAGTTCGTGAAAGAAAAAAAAATAGAAACATTTCAAAACTATTTCATAGGTTTGTAGCGCTTTGTTGGATTGTAGTTGAGGCTCTTTCATTGGACCGTAAGGCTTTTTTTTTACATCAGCCAAAACAGTGGTTAATCAGCTATGAGATATTGCCTTTATGTGTTCAACTTGATATTATTGCTTGATTATGTGATTAGATTCACTGAAAAATACTATTGTTTCAAGTTTCTTATTAACAGCCCCCCAAGTTCTGTTTACCATATTAACACCCAAAAAGTAGCTTTAAAAAAACCATATTCTCCATATATAGATTTTAACCTTCAACCTGTACTAAACTCAAAAAAGACGGTCCTTTTTAATTTGTCTTAGGCTTGATTTGTATTTTTTGTTGTAAGTTGGTTTCACTTGCAACAGTTGTTCTACAACTATTCATATAATATTTTTTGTCAGGTTTATATTCATTTTTACCATATGTATAATGATATTTCAAGCAATGCAGATTTTTGCACTATGTAGGATGAAAGTGTTGTTTACTGAATATCTGATGTGCTTTTGATTATTGTTTCTAGGCTTACTTTGAAGAAATTTGCACCTATGGGCGTGATTTGACCCGTAAAAATTAGATGTGGGAAAAATTTTTTTTTTTTACGATAGAACAAAATGCGAAAGAAAAACTAAACGAATGATAAATCGAGATTTTACTTGATATGAAAGATTTATAGGGCTTTAAAAAGTTAAATGTTGGATTTTAAGATGTGGTGGGAAATGATTTGAGTTTCGGTGGGGTCACTTTCGAAAAAGGTCAAAATTAAATAAAATTACACTTAAATATAAACTTTTTTTATGGTAGATGCACGCCCCCCCATTCTTACATGCTAGTTCCGTCTCTGCCTATGGGACATGCCTAAGGCACCATTATTCTCAATCTTCACATGTTCAATTGTAGTTTCCGTTGGTAACGGTGATAATCAAATTGTTGATACAACACCATCGGAGTCTTCAGCTCATGAGTTGTTGGTGGTCATTTCTATTTAGGAGATAACTTGATGCATCCAGCTTTGATAAATATATTGCAGGAGAGAGGGGAAGACTAGAAAGAATACTAATTGTAGAAAAACATATTTGAATGATCTGATTAGTTATTGGTCATTTTACATGTACTTCTTTGATGACCATTTTCTGTAATCGAATTTTATAACTGACACACTTGATCTCTTCAAACCTTCATTGGTGTGTGTCCAAGACTTCCTTGAAAAGAGGCCCCCAAGGTATTTTAGCTGCAGTTACGGAACACGATGAGCTATAATATTTAGTGTTCTTAAATTTTGAAGTGCATGTGTTTTTCTTACTACATTTCTTATAATTTATTGTCGTTATGTCGCTTTTTATTGTAACGGTCTGTAGATTTTTGCTTGAATTGTGATGTGTATATATTATTATTTTTTAATTAACTATGACATCACTTTTGTATAAGGGAGGGGGTTTTGGTGTCATGCTAAAATTAGTGTTATAGGCAAAAGTGCTGAGGTGGCACGACCTATGGCACCAAACGATACCTAGCTCTCTTATCATCCTACTTTATATCGTAATCCAACATTCCAACTTGTTTGAACTGCTCATTTTGGAATAATATTTCAAATCGGTCTACATGGTTGTAGAGGAATCTAGTTTGAAAATAAGTGGCAACTCTATTTCCGTTTAGCTGAAGCCCCCAAGTCATTAGCATAGATCATTACATCATAATGTGATCATGTTCATTTGCTATAAATCAAAAAAGAAAAAAGACAGTCAATATTCATTTTAAAATGAACTACCAAAAAATAAGTGCTTGACTCTTAGGTAGTTGATTGAAGCTCTAAAGGTTGATAGTTGTCCACAAATGGATACTCAACTTCGGATTGCCAACCCTACGGGTAAAGATAACCACCCATTTAAAGAGGTACATAAACCATCCGATAGTACTTTGTAAGGTATGTATCAAGTACTACATCTTTAATTCAATAAATGATGATTTTGCATCAATTTTGCAAATCGTATTTTGAGAAAAACAATTAAACCAATGAGAGTAGTTTTTTGTCACTTAACAAGATCAAGCCTCCTAACTATTTGATAAATGTTAAAATTGAAACCGATTTTAGTCAAAACTAAGATTACCTTCAATAATAAAAAATAGGGCAAATTGCATAAAAAGGTACTCATCTTATGTCCAATTTCAATTAAAGATACTATTCTTTTTTTTTTCTCAATTTAAGGTACCCGACTTTTTTTGGGCGATTTAGGTTATTTTCAACTTCCGTTAACCATTTCGTTAGTAAATTACATGTTTGGTCCTTGAGTTTGTATAGGCATTTAATGTTTGGTCTATTTTCGTCCGCTTTCATACGCTTGCATACGTTTTCGTCCGTTTTATACGTTTTCGCCCGCTTTTACACGCTTTCATCCGCTTTTGCACGCCGTCCGCTTTTACACGTTCGTCCATTTTGCATGTTTCCGTCTGTTATTGCGTTTCTCTGTTTTACGTTTTCGTCCGCTTTTACGTTTAATATCGCTTTTACGTTTTCATCCGTTTTGCACGCTTTCTTCGCTTTTACTTTTTCTTCCGTTTTGCACGCTTTGGTCCGCTTATGCACATTTCGTTCGTTTTCCACGTTTCGTCAATTTTACGTTTCGTCCATTTTGCACGTTTTGTCCATTTTACATGTTTAGTCGTTTTACGTTTCGCCGTCCGTTTTACGCCGTCCATTTTACATGTTTTGCACGTTTTCGCTTTTTACACGCTTTCATATGTTTTGACGTTTGTCCGTTTTGCGTTTCATCCTTTTTCCATGTTTCAGCAGTTTTGCGTTTCGTTTGTTTTACACTTTCCCATTCATTTTACACTTTTATAATCATGTATAAAATGTGTATAAATGGACGAAACATGTAAAACGGACGAAACGCAAAAACAGACGCAAACGCAAAACGGAAGAAACATGAAAAACGGACGAAACGATAAAACATACAAAGACGTAAAATGCAGGACAAAAAGTGTAAAATGATGTAAACGTGCAAAACAGACGAAACGTGTCAAAACGAACGAAACGCAAAACGGACGAAAACATTTAAAACATGTAAAATGGACAAAACGTGCAAAAGGACGAAACGCAAAACGGACGAAAACATGTAAAACAAACTAAACGAGTAAAACGGACGAAAACGTAAAACGGACGAAAACGTAAAATGTATGAAACGCAAAACGGACGAAACGTAAAACGGACGAAACGCAAAACAGACGGCGATAAAATAGGCGAAATATATGAAAGTGTATAAAACAGATTTAAAATGACCGTATATGAAATGCCTATACAAACCCAAGGACCAAACATGTAATTTACTAACGAATTAGTTAACGGAAGTTAGAAAACCTAAATCGCCCAAAAAAAGTCGGTACATTAAATTGAGAAAAAAAAAAATAGACTTTAATTGAAATTAGACATAAGATGAGTACATTTTTACGCGATTTGTTCTAAAAAATAATACTCCAACGCACATGATGCTGTTAGCCTTTTTTTTACATTTGAACTTAGGTGTAAAATAATATATTATATTATGATTGAGTAGCAAGGCATCTGCGTGTTACAGCTGGCGTGTACTTTGTAATCAAATTTTTTGGCGAGCAATACTTTTCGATTACATGTTTTTGTGAAAATAACTTTACGCATGACGATAATTTTAGGGTCACACACTATTACATATTACTAATGTCAGAGTAATTGTGTATCACGACACAATGACGATACGAAAACGGTAGTCACAGTTGTATTATGAGGTTTTGATGATTGACAGTGAAAGATACTTGCTAGTCAGTATATGTTGTGTAATATTCGTCGTAATGTTATATAACGTTACATAGAGAAGTATAAATTAGTCCTGGCAATATGATTAGGAAATCTGTATATGACATAGCTTAACAAAATATAAATTATGGTATTCAAAACTAACATTTTCATACTTATAATCATCTAAACGTACTTTAACATGTATGATTTATTTGATCAAATTTATTAGCAAAATAGTCACGACTTCACTAAACTTTTACTAAAAGACATCATAGATGATAAATGTTTTGTGTATATGCAGTTCTCATTTTTTTTTTTATTTCTCATAACCAAATAAAAAATTGGCATTAGAATTTCATTAATGATAACGTACAGGGCCTTCAACCCATTTGACTAAGGCCCATACACTTTACACTCAACCCAAACATAAGCCCGACAAGGCATAGATGCAAGGCCTGAGAAATACTTCCCCAGGTAACACTTACGCAGAACTTTCCTGACAAACTTGTCCAGCCAGGACCAATAAACGAGCATCAATTGCTCTCTTCACTCCCCCTCTCAATGGCCACCACGTGAGCCATCAGATTGCCTTTACGTGTTCTCACACCTTAAACGACTCCCTATAAATACAATATCATTTTCTCGAAATGGCTAAAGCTAACGTACACTAATGACTAGCCACCATTCCCAGGTCTGCCCTGGGAACCTTTCTCCCAAGTCGATTACTCTCTCGAGTAATTGAAACAGACCACCAAATTGACTCGTGATCATTACCCCAACTCATGAATCCGGTCACCTTCTAGGGTCTTTACCGAACGTTGGAAACCAAATGACCGACCACCCCAAACCCTCAATCCATACCTTACGTAAACATGGCGTCATCCGTGCTATACGATACAAATTGCCACAGTTTTCTCCTTTTTCCGGTTAACCGGTAAAGTTATCCCGTGTAGGTTTCCCTTCAATCAGTATCATCACACGATGTTTAGATTCAAATATAAGAACACCATATGAACGAGTAGCGAGGTAGGAAGGATAGAGAGATGCCAATTGTAGAAACTAGAAGGGGGGAGGTGTTGAATAATTTCACCAATTTTAATTACGTTTTAAGAATTTTAAAACCTTTTGTTATTTTCGGAAAATCATTTAATTCGAAGTTATGTGATAGCAATCAACAATATATAAACACAATAAATATACACAATCAAAGTAATATATGAATGAAAGAAAGATAAAGAAATGGAAAGATCAAACTAAAACACGAAGATTTATAGTGGTTTGGCATGAAGCTTACTCTTCGCCCTACTCCACTCCTCGAGTATCACACTCAAGAGTTCACAATCACTATGTCAACAAACTCCCTTCAGGCGGAGAAAACCATACACCTTCGCTTACACCAATTTTTGACACTAAGCGAAATGTCGAGTTCTAATCCTAGCTAGAACCAATCTAAACACCAATACACGGAACTACACGAATATACACCTCGTCCACTTGGACTTACACACAATCCAACTCTTCAAACTACACTAACACGGACTTTCACCTCATCCTAATCTTCACACAACAATGCACGGACTTACACCACTTCCTAAACTACATACAACACTTCACGGGCATAAACTTTGTCCAAATCTATCCTATCACAACTAATCTCGACTCACACATAAGTCGATACACAAATATACAAGAAGGATAAAGAGAGTTTAGATGAGAAGAGAATCATAATACAAGTTACGTGTGTGTGATGCTTAATCTATATTACACTTCGTTTCTTGCCGAATACGACCGTTCTTCTCTTTCACTTTGAGGCAGAAGGAATCGAGATAACTTATAAACACATATCAACAAGTTATCGTGATCAAAAAATGGAGATTAAAAGAACATAAGGTTTTTGTGCAAAGAGGTCTAATTTTTCTTCTGAGAATAGTGCAGTATTTATAGGCACCAAGAGGAGCGGGGGACGGTCTCTTAAACCTTGGACGGTCACGTATATATAAGGGATCGTCCACCTTTACGGGACCGTCCTATGGGACGCTCCTATTTTTGTCCTGATGTGATGAAAAATTATCTGGTGAAAAATTTAACTGATTTGAGCGGGAAAAATAGTTGTTGGAGAATTTCAAATTCAAATTAATTTTTCTTATTAAAACATTTATTTATAATTACAAAAATACTTTGTAAAAATGTTTTGTCACATAAACATGTGAAGTTTGAGGAAAAATAACTTCTTTGACCACTTAACTAAATTGGTATACTGTTTGTTCATACCTTAAGTGATGTTGTAGTCGAAATGAGTTTTCTCGATTAAAAAGTTATTAAGTGTATTTTTACGTAACGTATTTTTACATTTTTTTATTATCAAAACGTATAGAGATCGAATAATGCAAATGATGTTTTTGACATTATTTGTATTACCAAGGGAAAAAAAAGAAAAAAGTAATTACGTGACAATTGAGATCCGGATCAAAATGGATGGTGGAGATTACTTTTTAGACTTTTTATAATTGTATACTTTTTATTTGATCAGCTTCCTTAATATTATGGCAAATCGCATAAAAATGTACTATACTTTAGGTCAATTTGAATTTTAGATATTCAACTTTTTTTTCCTTTAATTTAAGATACCGAAGCAATTTTTATGTGCAATATAAGGTTTTTTTGAGATTTTTTTCTACTTTTCGAAAAAAGTTTCCCGTCATTGTTTTCGCTAAAATGATTAATTAATGTGATTTATCATTATTATTGAGCCTTTAAAAGTAATTTCAGCTAAAATTATGACTAATAACATATTTCAAAAATCAAAAAACCTAACATTGCACGTAAAAATAAGTTCGATACTTTAAATTGAGAAAAAAACAATTGAGCACTTTAAATTTAAATCGGCCTAAAGTAGAATACTTTTTATATGATTTGCCATGAACACCTTCGAACTTTAAAAACCCAAATTTGCTTCATTTAGATATTTCGTCGAACACCTTTACGTGTTTTTATGAATACATGATTTCATTGAAAATTTATGAGAAAATTTTTAGAAAAACAAAAAAGAATGATGTTAATTTAAGAATCATGACCAGCCCTTTAGTGGTACTACAGTTAATGTACTGGTTGGCCGTTGGTGGAATCTGTGTTCGAGGATAATGAAGTTGAAGATGAAGAACATAAACTGTACATATGCATCTATCATCTATGTTATGATGGAAGATGGAACATTTGAAAAAGTATATTACCTCTCCTCAACCTTCACCTTTTATTTATTATATTACAAGAAGGTTGCAATGTTTTTAAAAAATAAGAAAAGACAAAGTCAATTACGAGAAATTTCTTGGTTAAGAAATTGAAGAGGACTCGGGTCGACAATAGCATAGGATAGAAGCTCAGAATCACGCTCAAATATTTCCATTTCATCTGGACTTAAGGTGACCGTGGCTTCAACACCACCACCTTTGGGTGTATCGTTAAAAATACAATCCTGTTGACTCCTGCATGCATATTATAGAACCATAATGGCTTTCCCCAACCGAAATCCATCTCATACATCCCACTATTCAACAGGCTGCTTGAAACTATGCAGGCTCGTTCATCAACGCCATCCATCAGATGGTTTAACCCTCTCAGTAACTCGTTGATTTTCTCGTGCCCCTTTTCCCCTTTCATGGACTCTATGTAATTCGAATCTTTTTTTGCAATTGATTCTCTAATTTGAGCCATCAGGGTTGCCAAGTCTGGCTGGCTTTCAGGAAAACAAATGGCAACAGCTGGATCAACAATGTTTCCAATGGACTCACTGGGAAGAGGAGGTGAAGCCCTTTTCCGAAGATTCACATATGACACGAAAGCATGAGGTAACTGTGGACTGAATGGTCGGATGTTCGATGCTGCTCTGGCAGCCGCCTTCCAAATTATGGCTGAGGTTGCCTCATTGCGAGTTGGGCCACATGAAGTCAATGACGTGGATAAGCTGCTGCAGGCCACTATTTGGGACTTGAGGCGAGCCAAAGCAGTAGAATTAAACAAGAATCGTTTCGTACTAAGCAATTTGGTGGTCAGTAACTTGGCAGCAGGTATCAAAAACTCTAAGCAAGGATTGTTTGGAAAGACCTCATAAGCCATAAAACTTGGTGAAAGTATTTCCGATGAACCTCTGGCAGCAGCCGCCCATGCCTTCATAAACGTGAAATATGTGTGTCCGTCAAAGATTCTGTGTGACAAGCTTGTACTAAGACCAATTCCACCACAATTAAAGATGTTCACCTGGTTTTTTATACGTCTCCAATTAATCTGATTATTCACGACTAAATACATACTTAACATAATAATACGATTAAAGTTACCTGTATACCAATCACAAAATTTCCTATTGAAGATTCTACTGTCCTAGGGCTTTCAGGATTCAGCGCTCTCACCTTTTCATCATCTGGATAACTTAGAAAATCTTCTAGTGTCTGGTTAACCCGAGCCTCAATGTAATACACTCCTTTGTCGTTGCACTCAATCTGCAAGCTATCCTTAACTTCTCCGGCAATTGGATAGAACCGAGTTAGAATATGAGATAAAGTCTCCTTGAGATGTTTTGATCTTTTAGTAATCACGTCATTAACACTAGCCTTATCGGAATTAGGAATAAATAAGATCAAAGGGGTGTATACATCAATCATCATTTGGTCTAAAACCGATAACTTGAAGGTTTTTAGATGACGTGGAGTTGGAGATGCTGGTTTGACAATCGATCTTGTCATTATTTCAAGATCCACCTTCTTATTGCTGCTTTCATGCTTGTTATAGTTCACCGACCTGCAAAGACTCGTAATAAAACAAAATGCAGGCATAAGATACATGTCAGAATCAAGTTCATGCACACATACGAAAAGATATGTTTCAACCTCTTTGTGGATTCAGTTGCATTTTGAATACTTGAAGTACTATAATTTTTACACGAAAATAAATATGGTAGCTCCAGGGAAATTGACAACCGAAGTGGGCTCGGAGCATAATACAATTGAAGAAGAGAATGTCGGGTTGCTTTATGGCCTGAGAACAACCACTTCATTATTGATTATTGTTAATCACCTTCAAAGCCTAATATTCTTTTAAAGGATCGCCAAGCTGCTCCTATTTGACTTCCATCAATACTTGTTTCTTTAATCGGGTCCCAAAGTTCATATACATCTCTTTAACGAAAATTGTATGTATTAATTATTCACAATGTACTGAATGTTCTATTTGTTTTATAGTAGTAAATTGGTACTCTTATGCATCAAGTTCCAATTTATACATTTTTTTATAAATCGAATCAACCACGTTAAATAGAAAATAATACACCAAATTTACCATGTGCAGCCCACATTATTTATTATATCATATGTATAGTTAGAAGGAGCAGGATCAAATATAAAGTTGGTTCTCATCAAAAAAGTTTAAAAAGTCATCGGTTGTTAACACGTGTCTCTTGTTATTTATTTTGGTCGAAGTATTGATAAACATTTTGTATTGATTGTATGTATAAATATTTTTTACTGATAAATATTTTGTATTGATGAACATTTTTTTTTATGAATATGTATTGATGAACATAAAAATAAAATAAAAAATAATCCTTATGAACATTTTCTATTGATGAACATAAAACACATTCTTGTATTTTTTGATGACCATAATAATTTTTTTTTTTATTATTTTTTTCTGAGCAATTACTTGACGAACAATTTGGTTTTTTTAACATTCTTTGATGAACAACTTGTTAAATATTCTTTAACGGAAATTTTTGTTTCCTTCACATTCTTTGATGAACAACTTTGTTGTTGAATAGCAAAAGCTGGATCAACAATGTTTCCAATGGACTCACTGGGAAGAGGAGATTCATTTCGAACAAGCGTTTTTGAAAGAAACAGCTGACTTTGTCAAGGACCATAAATCCCTGGTAAAGCAAGCTAATGAAAGTGTTGAATACATCAAAGTTTTGGAAAATTTGAATGATTCTCTCTTCGAAGATGTTATGACTACCGATGTCATGTCCATTATCTTACAAACATACTCTGTTGAAGATCATGAAAGACTCCAGTCTGAGACCTCCGCAATTGTTTCAAAATATGAAAATGCTCTTGAAAAACTTGAAAAGAAAACGTGTCCTATTTTAAACAACTTGATCGAAAAATGATGAATGCAAGTATGACAAATTGTCGTATGAGCGTGCCTACAAGGACATGAAAGAGCAAAATGATTTTTGAGAGTTCACCGACGTCTAAAAGGAAAGGTTGTGGATACTAAGATTACAAAACCATTGACCTGAGGAGAAAACAAATGTTCCCAAACCGGTTTTCAAACCAAAATGTCTATTTCTCGCTTTCCTCCAAAAGTCAATGAGAAAATGACTTGTCAAAAACAATCGCTCCACGACTTTGCCTATTAAAAAGAGAATTATCAAAGCTTTTGAAAGACTGTTTTTGAGAAAGAAAAGTGTTTACACCGCATTTCTAGGAATAATACACGAATGTGACCAAAAATCCAGCTTAAAGAATCATGGGTTCTAACAACATGGTCAACAATCACTATCTAGAAGAAGCTAGGAAAAAGGCACAGACTCGAAAAGATGGAATTCTAGGTGCAACATCTAGGGTGATGAATTCTACAGATTTCAAGGCACCGCTAGTAGCGATAAACCATTACCTAGGAACACTCTACAAAAGACTAGGGATTGGCTTGCATCTAAGAGTAGTTAGCAAAAGAAAATGCCATGCCCTTAGAAAACAACACTAGGAATTCTAAGTCTTTTCGAACAAGAATCAATTTCAAAAGATCAGAGTGACAAAGCTAAAGTCATTGCTTTAAACAAGAATATTGAATTTGTCGTACTACATGTAAAAATGTGTCTTTTCATTAATCATGATGCATGTGTCTCACAATATCTCAAGAAAGATAATTCTCGTGCCAAGGCACAATCCACTAAGACTTCAAATAGAAACAAGCCCGTTGATAAAAGACAAACAACAGACACCTAATAGGACGATCTCTTCGTGACGTAGTTTTCTAAAATGAGTCTTCCACGCATCCGATAAGAAAACAACTCCTAGATCTTACCTTAGGTGGATACCCACGCAAAGTTTTCAACAAAATAGGTTTTAGATGGATTCCACAGGAAAGATTTTTGATACTTGCACCAACACGTATAATAGTGACAATCGATGGGATAAGGAAATCGGATCCACTACAATCGTTGATAGTGATCACCTCGTCGTGAGGAAACGTGTACTTCTAACATCGTTATTTGTGAAAATTCTTCTTCGTGGATGCGGTACTTGTAAAAGTGTTGAAGGTTCATATACCCGTGTGGTAAGAAGAACTTTATGCCAACATTGCATGTGGAAATCCTTTTCTTATTCCACTCTTAACTCCAATTTTACTTGTCCCAACTTAATTTCTCTTTCTTCAAATCTTCTATGTAAATATTTTGAAAACCAAATACAAAATTTGAAAACCATCAAAAGCAAAATACAAAATAGAAAATTTTCAAAAAATACAAAACAATATAAAATCAAAATCCAAAAATATTCTTCTCGACATGTCTCTCGATAATCGATATTCACATGCGTTTCTAGAAATGTCATTCAACAATGATACGGATATGTACGATGCTTGAGCGAGAGTTCTTTAATTGTTTTCTAAAACATGTCGTTTCTCAAAATTTCTTCATCAAAACATAATGGCTTTCGTATACTTCAGTACGAAACCCGAACTTCAACAAAATGGCTTCTGGACACATCAGTTCAGGACCCGCGCTTCAAAGAAAGAAAAGTGCTAAACCAAACAAAGGTTTTAAATATTTTTAACGCACTTTTCCTAAAAACAATGGCTTGTAAGTATTTTTGCTTGCAACCCGATCTTTAAAGAAAGGAAAGTGCTACGCAAAATCGATTTTCATAAATATCGAGCACTTATCCTAAAACAAATGAAGATTATTCTTCTCGAATATCTTCAAAAGATTTTCAAAATCTTCTTCTCATCTTGTGTACCATTGATTCGAAATTTTTCAAAAAGATTTTTCAAAATCTCTCACATTTGGTACCAAGATAACTCCTCTAAACCATAATTGATTCTAACTTTTCGTATGAAAAATATGCTTTCGTTAAGGGGAGTATAAAACCAAAATTGTTCCAAAATTCATGCTAAATCGCTTTCTCTCAAATGCTTTTCAAAAACATATCTTTAATCATTTTGTTTCAAAACATCATCGATATGCTATTTTTGAGGGGAGAAACGTGATTAAAATGTGATCAAAATTGTTTAATGATCGTTGTTTGAATCTCAAAAGAGCTCGACTCATCAGTAACCAATGAATTGACGAGAAATTAAAGTCGTGAAATGTACCATTTCGAAACTTTCTATGGACTTGACCAGACGGGTAATAATTTCAAGCTAGTTCTCTAGTGATGTAAACGTGTCTCGAATCGGTCTAGCTCATTTAAAGTCGATCAATTCAAAAATGCGAACTCTACCCCTATGTGCGATTTACAAAAACTTATAAGCACATGTGAAGGGGAGTGTTTCGAAATATAAAACTCTCGAGTGTTCCAAACATGTTTTCTATTATAATTTTGAGAGATTTTCAAGAAAAATGGTTTTATGACAACAATAGGACAATCATGGAGCTATAAGGTGACTAA
This sequence comes from Chrysanthemum lavandulifolium, assembly GCA_022545495.1. NCBI lineage: Eukaryota > Viridiplantae > Streptophyta > Magnoliopsida > Asterales > Asteraceae > Chrysanthemum > Chrysanthemum lavandulifolium. The sequence goes on along the minus strand of CM040240.1, from coordinate 135,517,649 downwards.
GGATAGGAAATTGTCCTATGATCCGCCAGAGCCGGAGGGATCTACCCAAGGACATCACAAATAGTTAGTACTAGAAGTCCTTAGGAATGATTGAAAAAGGAGTAATGTGAGAAAGGAGAAAGAAGGGTTGAAGAATTAAAAGAAATGTAAAAGAAAGGGTGAAAAGAAATAGCCCTCCATAATCAACCTTAGGGCGAAACCGGGTTCAATACATATGCTCTTGGTTGTCACTAGATGACACCGGTATTGAAGACAAAGACGTCATGGACCCAAGGCGCATCGCACTAAACCTTCTAGCCACTCAATTCCTCTCAAAAGGATTTGTTTCATTCTCACTGGGAACCCTACATAATCTATTAACTTTCTCTTAGAGATCGTTGGTATTGAAGAAGGAGACACTCTCCCTAGTCTCCGCCAGAAAACCAAAATGCACTAATTGAGTCTAGAGCCACGAGATTCATCAAAAGATCTCATAGGAACACTTGACATGACATCGCTTGTTGTTCATCAATAACAACACGGTGATATATTCTAGAGTCCCACGCAGATCTTAGCAATCGCCGTAACATTTATGAGAGGTTTCACATTGTGATCTTCGGTGATTGAATGGAAACTCTGCCGTGGTCAACATCAAGCACTCGACAACGCAGTCACTTGTAACTCCCGTGGATTACGCTTAGTGTGTCTCAAACGGTCTACGATCGTGGGGTGATGCTTGGTGTACCTCGGCGACTCATCCGAATCAGGTGTATTTCGGTACATCGCGTTATCTCACTTGTGGGACTCAGCTCAGAACGGCCTCGTGAGAATTAGAGGCGTGTTTTCACACTATGTCATTAACACCTCGAAATTCAAACTTGTAAGTGCCGGAATCCGCTTATTACTAACCTGTTTTATGTTTTCTTCTTATGGAAGCTCCGGAGTGGATTGATCGTGCAGATTTTCCACATGCTCATGCCAACAACACATGAAAGTTCTCATCAAAATCAAAGGCAACTCAAAGTTAAAAATGATTCTTCGTCAATGTCAAAGAATCTACAAAGTGTAAAGACTCGAGAACTTCATCATTGGAAACTCAAAGTCAAATAGAAGTGTGAGCATGGTGGAGAAAGACGTGGAGATACCTAACCAACGGTCGACAACGGCAGACAACCACATTATCGATTACAAAGCATGAAGGAACAAAGAATCAAGACTATTCAATATCTACACACAAAGTTCTTGCTCGAGAAAAGTAAAGACCTAATCAAGTGGAGCATCATTTGAATGACCACCCTTGGGGAGATTGTTAGCCTTAATAGTTTTATTAGAAGTGATGGTCATTCACAATTAGGAACTTTGTAACGTGTGTTAGTTATCGTGATAGAATAGTCAACGGGCTCGTGGATTGGACTAAGCTAAATGGCTCGGCGTTATGATTATGCTAGCCGTTTGAAGCTTAAGTATCCTAAGCCCAATCCATGTCCAACCCACGAAAATCCCAAGCAAAGCCTTTTAGGGTTTTAAGCCTCTTGTACTATAAATACCCCTCAAATGGTCATTTGAGGGGTGTGCTTGAAAGTGTGTGTGTGTGTGTGTATTTTCTCTCTCAAGGAATATACAACTTATTGTGTTTATCTTTATCCTCTCACATACACGGTTTTGTATAAACATCAAGTCACCATCTCTCTTAATCTTTCCTTCTTTGTGTAAGCTTTACGCTTGTGTTTGGGTTGAACGTTTTCTACTCGTTGTGTGGTAAACGTGGTGATACTCGTGTTTGTTAAGTGTATTTCGTGATAAGGTTGATATCGTAGTGGTCCTACAAACTCTATTGTGGAATTTTATTTGATGAACAATTGCAAATTCAAAAATTTGTTCTATCACAATTTTGATGTTTTTATCAAATGTTTAAGCTTTTATAAATTACTAAAACATTAATATTATCGGTTAGGATCCTATATAAAAAGGTCAAAGCCTAAAAGTTTAAAAGGTCATCATATGGTGACGACTATCCTCTTTTACTTTTGTCAGCTTCCTTTTTGTTATTTTCACACTTAATTAATGAATACTGTGATTTTTTTATAAAGCTGATGAACAACGCGAACTTTTTTTTCTTTCAATAAATTTAAGAACATTATGATAACAAAGAAAGAAAAAAGTTCTTCAAAAAAAACTGATAAACAACGTGATATTTTGTTTAATAAACTGATGAACAACATGATATTTTTAAAAATAATTGATAAACAACGTGATCTTTTTTTAAGAAAAAAATTGATGAATAACATGATCTTTTATTAGAAAACTGATGAACATTGTGATAATGAAAAAATATAAAATTCTCCAAACAGAAAAGTGATGATCATCGTGATCTAACTGATAAACATTGTGATGTTGTTTATCAAAGAAAACTGATGAACATTGTGATAATAAAAAAAAAGAGAAAAGTTTTTTAAAAATAAAATTAATGAACAACATGATCTAAGGGATGAACATTGTGATGTTGTTAATCAAAGAAAACAGATGAACATTATAATAACAAAAAACGAAAAAGTTTTTCAAAGAAAAATTATGAACAACGTGATATAACTGGTGACCATTGTGATATTATTCATCAAAGAAAACTGATGAACATTGTGAAAACAAAAATAGAAAAAGTTCTTTAAAAAGAAAGCTGATTAACAGCGTGACTTAAATGATGAACATTGTGATATTGTTTATCAAAGAAAACCTATGAACATTGTGATAACAAAAAAAGAAAAAAGAATAAAAATTATTTATTCATGAGATTATATATCATGAACTACTAATTTTTTAAATTAAAGAAAAAACTTATTAAGACATTTCATCAAACATCGTGTAGACATTTTTATGATCACTTCATATTTTTGAAATTTTTTAAAGAAAAAAATGAGAAACCACAAAAGATGAAAAATCATCCACAAGTTTAGTATTATTTATCTTAGTATGTAATAAAACCTTGAGAAAAAAATAAAGACCCCTACCTTGAGTTGAAGATATTAGATCTCGAATTAAAGATATTAGGTCTCTAATTGAAAAATAAGTTCTTGAATTGATATAAACTGAGGTGATTAAATCTTGAAATAAAGTATTAGAACATGATTGAAAACGTAAATATACGTTGGAAGGAAAAAAGAGGGAAAAAGGTAATTACGTGACAATTGAGATCCGGATCAAAATGGATGGTGGAGATTACTTTTTAAACTTTTTATAATTGTATCTCTTTTTATTTGATCGGCTTCCTTAATATTATAATGAACACATTCAAACTTTAAAATCACAAAATTTGCTTTATTTAGACATTTCATCGAACACCTTATGGTGTTTTCATGAATACCTGATTTCATTAAAAATTTATGAGAAAATCTTTTGAAAAACCAAAAAGATGAAGAACTGGTGTTAATTTAAGAAATACTAATCAACATTTGTCAAAGTATTTTTGTTTAACCTCAAATTGAATGAAACACTAATTTCGATGAAATTCGAATTTTTGAAATGGTGGTAAATTGTAGCGATTGAAGCAATATATGATGAAAATGAATATAAATCGAAACATAATTTTGTTATTTTGTATGATTATTAAAACTAAAATAAGGTTAAAATTTTAGGTAAGTTGTGAAAGAGAAGAATAAAAAAGATGAGATAATTGTAAGATTGAAATAAGGAGAAAAGGGAGACGTGTGTTGAACTTATAGATGCTTTTTAGAGTTTTTAGAAAGTGGGGTTTTTCTCCCACTTTCTAGAGGATCGTAACTGTCTAGTATCAAATGATAGAGTGATGCGATTATGGTTTCTTACATGAAAGAATCTAGATCCACTAGAGCGGATGTATTATTTTAGGTGGAATTTGTGTCTTGGAAATCTTGAAAGTATTTCAAATAGACTTTTATAGCTAATTCGACTAGGGAATATGAATTTTATCATTTTAGACAAATCTTTAGAATGTGGGAGATATCTACCTTAATTCGTAGAGGAAATACCAAGATGGTGTAAACAGTAACGACCATGTGTATAAAGTGTGATTGTCAATTGAAAATTCAAAGAACTCATATCACAATGTATAATAACGGTAAGTCAAGACATATCCATCATAGACAGTGATTGCGATAACTACTCTCAACTAGAGTTATCACGATTGACTATGTAAAGTCAAAAGATAACATTATGGATCCGCTGAAAGGCTTAAGCAGGACATAGCTAGTAAGTCGTATAGAGGAATGTGACTAAATCCCTTGGAAGAATAGTTTATATGAAGAAAAACCTAACCCTATTGACTAGAGATCCCAAGATATGGGTTCGATAGGAAAACCTAATATGTAATTATCTGGTCCATTCCTATAATAATTGTGTATGGTTGTGATGTTAAGCATATGGATTTAAATATTCAAGGTGAAATGACAAAACATATATCTTTTAATGATTCAAGATGTAATCACCTCTGTGATAAGAAGTGGGTTTGCTTCAAAGGGAATTGTGAGGGCGCAAATCCTAAGAGCTCATGTAGAACTAGGAAAATGTTAAGGACCATAATGAACATGACTATGAGGACATGACAATGTTAGGAAGAGTCTTGTGTGAAGTGTAATGTTGTCTACACAAACAAATATTGAGTTAAAGGATTACACCAACCTATCCTATGCAGAACTTAACCACTAAAATTTTGCCGAAATATTCATGTGTTTTCTACTGATTACCATTCATGTGAGGGATTGTTGGAAAATTGGTTACAAACATAATTATTTGTAAACTATGGACACTATATAATATATGTATATAAATATTAGTATTAGTTTGTGGGTTTGCGTTCTCCTTGAAAAGAGCTTTGCAACGAGCTTTAGAGTGTTCAAAATGAAGTTTATATGAATGATATATCATGTCTCAAAGTGTGTTATTTGAAACATAAAAAAGCTAGAAATTGGAAGTAGTGTTAAAAATGAAGGAACTTTCAGGTTGTTTCCTTTTATATAATTCTCCATATTTTATTTATAAGTTTATTTTAGGAAGAGACTTATTCGATCAGTCAAGTACCAGATCCGTTTTCTATGTTTATAAAGATTTCAATTCGTGTTAAATAATAACAAATTTGAATATCCTATTCATATTGGTTGTGATCTTTTCTTGGTGGAAAAGATTATTTATATTTGTCTACGATGTTTTGTTGGTGAAAAAGATTGTTTATATTTGGATGCAATATTTTCTTGGTGAAAAAGAAATATTTTGTATAAATAAATAATGGATCCTTCATAGTTTCCTACAATCTTAAAAATATATATATATAAAAAACGGCACCATTATGTTGTTCCCATGAATATGAAATTCTCTCCAACATATTCGATAATCACGCCAACGTAGTATTTCTGGCATGTTAAACAAGTCCGGCAGTACACGCTACTTCAACTATTGCACTATGGGAAACAAACAACGAATTTGTCTTAAAGGAATCGTGTCAAACACGAGACTCAGCCTTTAATGTTTAAACACGATCTTTAGTTTTATTGGGAGATTCTTTGTTTAAATCAATTCAGTCTATCTTTCAATCTTCTATACCTTCTGTCCATTTATATGTTTCTTTTATAGTATTTAATTTGTTATAGGATAAAATGTATATATTTCCTACATTATATTGTTATTTATCTATCTGCTTACTCTCTTAAGTCCAACTATTCATTTTCATGTGCTATTTTTCACCCTATTGAACCTGAGTGGTATCGTCCTTCTGCCTTAAAGAGCTCGGTACAAGGGTGTTGGCTCAAGCCAAAGCCTTCGGCGTCGCCCTTTGGCATGAGATACCACACCAGAAGTTGTTAGGATTTAGTAAATCCAGTTATTAAAGAGTCGGTCACCTCAAGTATATGTAATCATTAGAAAGCTCGTAGTCGTATATTAGTTAATGTTAAGTAGTATTTAGTTAAGTTTCACCGTGGAGGACGGACGGGTCTTTACCCACCTGTATGCCCGATCCACGACCCGTAGGTGGCGACTTATGTAGGAACTATAAATACTCTACCTCCCAAGGTAGAGTTGGAGCTCATAATAAGATTTTTCTTTCTCTCACTAAAGTTCCCAACCTCTAACTTTCTCTATAAAACCTCTTGTATACGCCTCTTTGATTATTGGTTTAGTGTGTTTGTGAAATCCAATATGTTACAAATGGTATCAAGAGCCATGGTTAGATCATCTCTTACATATCCTTGGATTTCTAGTGGTTTTAGATGGTTTTGAGTTTGAAAAAGTTTAGTGGTTTTGCATCATTTGGTTCATTTCTAGTGTTAAAGTTTGAATTTTGGGTGTACTTTTGTGTTTAGAATCATTGTATGGGCTTGGTTTTGATTTGGTAAGCTTGAATCACCGTGGTTGAGCTTGTTTTGGATTGAAAAGTGTGTTTTGAAGTTTTTCTTCTTAGCGACTTGGTTCTCGTAGTGAATTTCATCATAGCGACTTGCTTCGAAAAAGGTAGCGAGTTGTAGTGCTTTTTGGTAGCGACTTGGTCCTAGCGACTTGTCTATTGAGACAAGCCGACAAATAGTACAACTTAGTGGATTCTCCACTACGGCTAGCGACTTGGTAAAGGTAGCGACTTGCTTTCAATTTTGTTAGTGACTTGTACTTAAGATTCTTAGCGACTTGGTGTTAGCGACTTGGACCTTAGCGAGTTGCTCTTTAGCGACTTGACTGCTTAGCGACTTGGTGCTTAGCGACTTGGTGTTAGCGACTTGGACCTTAGCGAGTTGCTCTTTAGCGACTTGACTGTGTAGCGACTTGGTGCACTAGCGACTTGTGACTTAGCGACTTGGTGATTAGCGACTTGGTTCAAGAATCGTAGGGACTTGGTTGATTTTTGGTTGTAAAACGGTTTTCTTGATTTAGTAAAATCTCGTGAAAGAATCTATTTCCGGTTTAATCATAGAGTTATAAAATCCGTGTAACTGTTAACATGTCTACCAACGTACCTACAATCATCTCCATCGTTGTTGAGGATGTTCAAGCAATGGTTCAAATACTCGTCCACCAATGCTTGATGAATCGACTACGACTCTTGGGCTCAACGAATCGATTGTCTTGTCTTGGAAAGGAAAATGGGGTCAACATTCTCAAATCAATTGATGAAGGACCTTATCGATTGAGACTACAAGAGACTTAATTGATCACATTGCAGATGGAACAATGATATATGGAATAGACGGACTAAAGACGTATGATGAGCTCATGATAAGGAGAAAAGAGATTCGATGTCGATATCGGGCTTCTAACATTATACTTGTGGTCTTCCAAAAGATATCTACAAGCTTATCAATCACAACACCGGAAGCCAAGGCGGTTTGGGATAATGTCAAGATGCTTATCTCGTGTTCGAATTAACCAAGGAAGACAGAGAATCACAATTGTATGATGAATTTGAGCACTTTAAGATGAAGCCAAAAGAAAGTGTCTATGAGTATTACGTGAGATTCCACAAGCTTGTGAATGATATGAGGAATATCAAAATGACCATGCCAAATATTCAATTTAATTCAAAGTTTGTGAACAACATGAATCCCGAATGGCATAAGTTTGTCGCCTCTGTGAAGCTAACCAAAGGATTGAAGAATACCAACTATGAGCAACTTTATGCATTCCTTCTTCGAAATGAGAGACATGCTATGTTTGAAAAAGGATTCTTGAACAGCCTCAAAACCAACCGTGGAGAAACAAGTTCATCAAGTGACTCTACAGCTTTTTACACCAATGTTGGAAATACCACCAAAGCCTCTCAAGTCATACCCATGGGTAATGGTAATTACAAGCTCATCCCTGATCCAGCATATAAGCCTCCTGACCCATGATTTATCTTGTTTTTATAAACTCATGCTCTGATTCTATAAACAATTACTTACTATCTAATGAAAACTAATTGCTTTGAAAAAATAACCCGGACTCTATTTTTGAAAATCATCTGGTCTTAACGTTTGTCAAAAATATCTATCTCTCAATCAACAACTTATGTCATTGATTGAGGGGGATAATGATTTCAATTAAATCAAAAGGTTATTTGTCATACAATTGTTTTCAAAAGATAATCATGCATGTTTAATCAATGGAGTTTAATGTCTCAAAATCCGATCCTTATCAGTTAAAACATTTTCATAATCAAGTCACAATTCTCCTTAAAAGCTTTCAAAATCAATTTAAATCTACGAGATCACAAATCTCAAATGATTTGATAATTGTGATCGGGGAGAATTTGTGATTTAAATTGGATTTAAACTGATAATTCGGTAAATGGTTTTATAAGGATGTACAAGCTCTCCTTCCCACATGTGCCAAACGATTTCAAAATTTCCATGCACATGTTGAGGGGGAGCATCTATCTTAAACCACAAAGATTTGAAACGTGATCAATTTATTTCAATGTGCAGTCTTTTCCTAATATGTGCAAAACATTTTCAAATATCTATGCACATATTGAGGGGGAGCAACTATTTGGAAAACCACATTCTTTACATAACTACTCTTAGATGCAAGCCAACCCCTCAAAGATGAAAATTATTTCTATTACAAAATGATGCTTGATGCACATGTTGAGGGGGAGCTCTTGTTCTAAAAATATCAAAAACAATTCAGGTACAAAATGCTTTGATAATATATCACAAGTATCTGGATTGATTTTCAAATGGTTTTCAATTGGTTCCAATGGCAGATGAACAATACCAAATAGACCGACCAATTTTACTTTATGTATGGTGATATAAGGACGATAAGGTTAGGTATTTGTTCCCATGATCCGCCGAAACGGAGGGATCTACCGAGGACAATCCACTAGATAGTGTAGAAGTCCTTAGGTATATTGAAAAAGGAGAAAATGAGATATGGGAAGAGTGCAGGACTAAGACCGAGCTAGTAATGGAATAAACCCAACAAGGTTCTAGTTATGAAGTCTCGGTAAGCATGAAGGGGTTGAAGAATGAAAAGAATTGAAAGTTAAAGGGTGAAAATAAATAGCCCTCCAATTATTCAACCTTAGGCGATATCGGGTTCAATTCATATACTCTTGGTAGTTACCAAGGTAACATTGGTATTGAAGACAAGACGTCATGGACCCGATGACGCCTTGCACTTCATCTTCCCAAACCACTCAAGTTCCTCTTAAAAGGACTTGTTTCATTCTCACGGGAACCGACATTATCTATCAATTTTCTCTTAGAGATTGTTGATATTGAAGAAGGAGACCCTCTCCTAGTCTCCGAAATAGGATCCAAATATGCACAATTGAGTCTAGAGCCACGAGATCATCTATAAATCTCTTTAGGACACTCCGTTGAAGACTCTCTTTCACACAATGTAGAAAGAGAGATTATATCTTATGAGTCCCACGCATTATCCTTGTGGTATTGCTGAACATCCGAGTGATATGCAAACATATTCACAATGAATATGGAAAGCCTTCCGGAGCCAACATCAAACAAGCTCACGGTGGGTGGCATGTGAGATCTATCCAATAGATCAACCATGTGACAACCGAGCGTAAACAATGGGGCGATTCAATCTTTGAATCAATCCTAGTTCAAGTTATGGATTGACGGATACCTTTGAAAACCGGTCGTTGTGCTTTAAAATCCTTTTCCTTAGCACATCGATCGTGTACTATTATTTCAAAATAAAAGGTGTTTATGATTGATAATTGATTCTCTTTAAAACCTTCGTTGTATTGCAAAAACAATTTCTATTGAAGCGGTACACGATTGTTTATCAAATCTCTTTTCATCAATCGGTGAATCTCAATTATTGGTTCACTCACTCCGTGTTGTCTTCTTTGAGACGTTCGGTTTGAGAACAACTAGACCACCGCGAAACTCACAAGGAAATTCTTCGAATTATACCGATCACAGCAGATTTGTCTTGATCAACGGGAACCGGGCCGTGTACCTCAATTCAACGAAAGTGATCAAAGACACCTTCATCTACTTTATTGCTAATCGTTGTATGCGAATACGCGTCATTTGCGGTGATCGAATGAAGCGGTCAATCCATAATCGCATGCTCACACTACACATTCATCTCTAAAGAAATCATGATTAGTGCATCAATGACTCGATATTTTCACTCTATGCTTCGCTACTGCCGCAAATATCATGATTCAACAAAAGCTTCCGCTACTCGATGAGAATATATCATGATCCGAATGTGAGCATGTCGGTCCAAATGTCACAACATCACATAATACCAACACCACAATGGAAGAGTCGAGATTTATGATAGGTGATGATCTCGGTCGGCTCAAACTCATTATCACGTGGATCGCTTAAAGACCTCCACATTGATTATCCAAACATGCAATAATGAAGAATCAATGACTACGAGCTCTGAGCAAAGAACTACATCAAGAATGCAAGAACAATTTAAAATGTAATATCTGTTTGTGTTCAATGTAATTTCGAGGTGATCTTGAGGTGACCTCCTTGGGAGATTGTTAGGATTTAGTAAATCCAGTTATTAAAGATTCGGTCACCTCAAGTATATGTAATCGTTAAAGCTCGTGAGTCGTAGATTAGTTAATGTTAAGTAGTATTTAGTTAAGTAACACCGTGGAGGACGGACGGGTCTTTACCCACCGTATGCACGATCCATGCCGTAGGTTGCAACTTATGTAAGAAATATAAATACTCTCTACCTCCCAAGGTAGAGAGTTGGAGCTCATAATAAGATTTTTCTTTCTCTCACTAAATTTCCCAACCTCTAACTTTCTCTCTCTAAAACCTCTTATATACGCCTCTTTGATTATTGGTTTAGTGTGTTTTTGAAATCCAATATGTTACAGAAGTGGTGCCATCGTCATTCGGCGAGTGATTACCATCTCAAGCCAAAGCTTTTATTTTTATTTATTTATTTATTTTAATTTACTATGGCACCACTTTTATTCTATTACATCAGTTTTGTTTAAGGGAGGGGGTTTTGGTGTCATAGCCAAAATTAGTGCCATGTGCAAAAAGTGCTAAGATGGCACCACTTATGGCACCAAACAATACCTAGCTCTCTTATCAACCTATTTTATACCGTAATCCAACATTCCAACTTGTTTGAACTGCTCATTTTGGAATAATATTACAAATCGGTCTACATGGTTGTAGAGGAATGTAGTCTGAAAATAAGTGACAGCTCTATTTCCGTTTAGCTGAAGCCCCCAAGTGATCATCATAGATCATTGCATCAGAATGTGACCAATGTCATTTGCCATAAATCAAAAAAGAAAAAAGACATAGTCAATATTCATTTTAAAATGAACTACCAAAAAAATTAGTGTTTGACTCTTAGGTAGTTGATTGATGCTAAAAAGTTGATAGTTGTCCACAAATGGATACTCAACTTCGGATTGCCAACCCCACGGGTTAAGATAACCACCCATTTAAAGAGGTACATGAACCATCTGATAGTGCTTTGTAAGGTCTGTATCAAGTACTACATCTTCAATTCAATAAATGATGGTTTTGCATCAATTTTGCAATCGTATTTTTGAGAAAAACAATTAAATCAATGAGAGTAGTATTTTGTTACGTAACAAGATCAAGCCTCCTTTTTTTGAACAAAATATCAAGCCTCTTAACTGTCTAATAAATGTTAAAATTGAAACCGATTTTAGTCAAAACCGAATAAGATTACCTTCAATAAAATAATAATAATACGCTAATGCACATGATGTTTGTTAGCTCTTTCTTTTACATTTGAACTTAGGTGTAAAATAATAATAGTAATATATTATGATTGACTAGCGTGGTACTTACGTGTTGCGACAACGTGTACCTTGTAATCAAATTTTAGCGAGCAATACTTTTCAATTACATGTTTTCATGAAAATAATTTTATGCACGGCGAGAATTTGAAATCGCACACTATTGCATATTAAAAGTGTCGAGTAATTGTATATCACGATGCAATGACAATATCAAAATTATGTATTTTAGTCTACCTTATATTTACAAGAAACTCGTTATAAATACAACTTTATAAAATACAAATACCTTTTTATAATCCAAATTATACTTCCTCCAAAAAATTTTATTATCCTAATACATATTTTTTCTTAAATACAAAATACAAAATACATTCCTAGTTCTAACACACATCTTCCCACTCAAACTCAAACCTTCATTCTCGAAACTTAAACCTTCTTCTTCCACATTTCAAGAATCCAAAGCCCTAATCCAACTGCTTCATTCTGCAAACTGAAACTCAAAATCAAATCAATCGTTCTTCTTCTCTACATTTGTAAAACCGAAGCCCTAATCCAACTGCTTCCCACGCATATTCGTACAATCAATCGTTCTTCTTCCACATCTCAAGAATCCAACGACGAAAATGTTTGATGCAAAGCTAACGGTGAGATCTAGATTAGAACATATTGGTACAATTAAAGCTGCATTGAATGTCAATAGAACCAAATTGTTTAGAGACACTGTGTTTGGGCCTTGGTTAGATTTTCCTAAATATTCCCCTGACCACCACTTGTACAATTATTTATATCAAAATGCAGTTGAGGTGTCTAAAGTGAGTGATTGTTGTCCACCTCTAACTTTTGTAATAGGTGGGAATGTTTTGATTTTGGCCGTGAACAATTTAGTCTTCTAGCGGGTTTCGTTTAGGTCCGTAGATAAAAAATAAAGTGACCACGGGCATTGTGTTAAGGGTTTAACAGATAGTCCTTTTTGATCGTTTGTTTCCGATAAAAAGAATTAAGAACAAAAAGTTAAGGGTGATGACCTTTTGGCGTTGGTGAAGTCGGGCAAGGTGGGATTCTTTATCCGATGAAGATCTTTGTGAGGGTTGGTTTGTTGGTGATTGCCACATTTGTATTTATTGGTCGGGAAGAAAGGTTTAATGTTCACGACCATTTGCTAAAGAATGTTGAGGATTTTTCTCGTATGGAATGAGTATCCATGGGGTGAATACATGTGGGCTCATCTGTATAAAAGAACGGTGAATGTTGTTCCTAGGCATCTCGAGGCAGAATCAAAGAAGCCCGTTCCAAAAGATCACAAAAAAGAACAAACATACACTCTGTATGGATTTACATGGGTGTTGAAGGTTAGATTTTATTTGTAACATACATTATTTGTGCTTGTATATATTGTGATGTTTATTCTAAATTAGGTGTTATATGTTAAATTTGAGGAACATAGATAAGCAGAATAGTCATTCAGGCATTGGCATTGTTCCTTAGGCATTGGCTTTGTTCCTTAGGCATTGTTCCGTAGTCATTGTTCCTTAGGCATCGTAAGGCTTGGTATAGATTTAAGGATGTTATGGTTGATGGTTTCGCACTAGAAATCGATTTGTAAACGGTCACCATAAAAACATAGAAACGATTGGTTCAAACCACTGCCAATGTCGCCGCATCCTTTGCTAGTTCGGAAGAAACCACTGCCGCAACTACATCGATGTAATTCTATCCTCTTTACTCTTGATACACCCATCGCTATCCTAACCACTTCAACCATAATCATAACCACTATAATCACAACCACTAAGTCTTAATCGTTGTATTTGTTTTTGATTTGGATTATGGAGACATTCCTAACAGACTCCAGTTTTGGACCAAAGACCCGAGAAGATCCCACGTTGTTTAGCATGGTCGAAAATAAAAACTTTGAAAAAAGCATTACACTATTTTATTTGATCCGGTAAGTAAAACCCAAAATTAGTTATGTGTTGTATGTTTTATTGCATTTAGCATATCGAGTTAGTTCCTTTGTTATGTAGGTCGTTAGACCATTACGAAGATTGTACCAACAAATGCCGAAATGAGGTGTCGTGGTACATTCAAGTATGGACTACATCCGTGGACTTGATTCGCAACTTGTTGAAAGAAGAGAAGAGTTGGTGAGCAATTAATGGTGGAAGAAGAGGAAGCTATGGCCCATGTGGATATATATGGTGGAATTGAAGCCGATTTAAATGTTCCTTTATGTGATCTTGATGAAGTTGTTCCGGAAGGTGAAACGTCGAAGGTCAATGACAAAGTCAAGAAGAAGATATTTTCTTTGGGTTTGGTGAAACATTGAAGGTGAATGAGCACTGTGAATCTTGAAGATGTTCTAGTCGGTAATGTTGAGGTTCTAGATGGGAACAAATGTGACAAAGCGGCAGCGTTACATAAGTTGGATAAAGATGACATTCTAGCTGAGCTTGTATCCATTAAGTCCAGGGTTGGTAGTATTGAAGAATGTGTAGGAGACGTTGCTTTATCACAGATGTTAAATGAGATACACAGTGTTAAAAAGAGAATTGGGATACTTGAGGAAGTTTTAGGAATAAAGTCACAAGATGTTGTTGGTGAGAATAAGGTAAGAAGCTGTAATTTGAAATTTTTTTAGTTCATTATGTAAAAAATATTCTCTTTAACCAAAGTATGTTCACTTGTTTACAGGTGGAGAGTGTTGATGCCAACAAACCTTTTGCTACTTCTGATGCACACAGCCCCATGAGGACCAACGTAGGATCCGATGAGAAGCAAAAGTTGTTTTATACGGACTCCGAGGAGTTTACCGGACCTATGACGCAAGTTATGAAAGTTGCTTTATCGAGGAGTCTTGAAGATGCTCATCATTCCAACAATTTTATGCAGGTGGATAAGAAATTTGATTGTGCCGCCTTACCGAATTTGAATGATGCATTCTCAGACATTGCTTATGATGGGTTTGATCCAACTCCTGTTGACGTACGTATATATTTACTTTTTTTTCCCTTTGTTTTACTTTTTTTTCCAATATAAAAAACACATACCCTTTATTTAATCTTTATCTAGGAATTGATGGATATGAATGTTGCGGAAAAAGAAATTGATTAGGAGAAGGGTAAGGAAATGGTTGTGTGGCGGCCACCTATCTGGTTTGGATGGTTTGTGCAGTGGACTCTTAAAGTGTTAAAACTGGTTATGGAGGAGGGGGCTTCACAAGTAGAAACCGTTTATGATCCGGCTGGGGAAGGGGCTGCACAAGTAGAGAAAGTGGATATGGAGGTTGATGAAACGGTGGGAAGGGTTGATACACATGGGGATGTTACTTATGGAGATGAGGATCGTGTTGAAGTGATTTGCCTTGATTATGAGGATGGGCAGGATGTTGTTAAGGTACATTTATTTATCTTATCATTTGTTACGAACAATGCATGCATAATAATAGTACAATTCTTTAAGACATGACAAACATAACTTGAGCAAAGACATTATTAGCAACTACATCACTTTTAGAAACTAGGAAATAACATTTAGTTTGTTTTTCCTTTCGCAATACGGTTGACTTGCCTGTTAGGGTCTCATTCATTTTTAGTTGCTTCCGAACATTAGTGTTACGACTACTAGGACCCTCATCTTGCGGATTGGTTCCCAACATTATTGATTGCTTATGTTTAACACCGCCGGTTGGTTCTATAACTTCTTCTTGTTCGTGACCGTATATATGTCTTCTTAGGTCTTCTAGCACTTCAGCTGGTAATCGGTAACTAGCTCCAGCATTTGGTCCATATAATTCATATATCTCAGGAAACATTACCTGTCTTGCTACCTTTATTGACCATTCCCTTTCATCGTGATTATGCTCAAACCTACCTCTTTTACAACTCGACATAATTCAATTAATGTGATGGAAATATGGTTATGAAACTGAGTGTAAATAGGAGCAAATATGTTGAAGAAGTAGATCATGGTTTTTGACTGTTAAATAGACACCACATGCTAAGTCACATGCAAGCAGTTAAAACATACATAGTCAATCGCAAAGAAGATTTACATTTGAAAATAAGAAAGGGCCCTCAACAAACAAATCATGATTTGTTGTACATGTCCTTAAAATAGACACCACATGCTAAGTCATGATTTGAAATATTTTATGCACTAGAATATCACATTTCCACTTTACTTGATTTGAGTATTCAAGTTATTTAATTGTTGCATAGTAGAGTTTGTTTGGTAAAAGATGAATCGTTTTTGTTATTTAGGTTTGCAAATATCGATTAGTTTTCAACTCGCTTAAGCGGAAGAGGAAGCCGGGAGATATTGCACCTCACCCTATACTACTCCACCACCCACTACTCCAAAGAGAAGGCGTTCATCACGGATCAATCGTGAAAACCCATCCCTCCTAACGCTCCGATTTTGATGATACTTTGGAACCATTTGTGGAGGTATGTAATGTAAACTTATATTTCTCTTACTTTTGAATACAAACATTCACTAAAAGAGGTTATTTGTTCTATTTGAAATTTGTCGAGAACTGGAGCGGGAAGAAAAAAAATGAAAAAGGTAATCGTGCCATGTTCCATTCAAAAATTTTGAATGAGAATAATGGTACTAGGTTTATTTTCCCATGGGGCAATGAAGACACTATTCTTTGAGCGCCGGTTTTGGGAGTGTTTATTGGCAACGGGTGATAACAAGGATGGATGGTCGAGGACGAGTGCGTATAAAATCAGTTGTTAGATTTGTACCATAAATGTTTCTTTGTGTTTCCCACTTTTTTTTAATAATGTGCCCAAATGTATAAACAACACCTAGATCTATGGGTAGATTTGATGTGGCATTTCCGACCATCAGATGCCGATTGGGCTATGGTGGGTCCTTTTTTCACACCACAAGTCATTAATGACTTCGTACGAAGCTATTGAGCAAATGGTGTTAAGTACCCGGTGCCTTGGGCTGATGTCGAAAAGGTGTTTATATCTTTCCATATAAAATTACGTATACTATTGTGGTTTTACTAGATTCTTCATCCAGAAATTATCCGGTGCCTTGTGTTGATGTCGTAAATGATGTAGGTACTATTTCAATAAATGAACCTAACAAGCACTTTGGCGGTAGGAGAGTTGCATCTACGTCGGGTGTTTTGACATTGTATGATTCACGCCAAAGTTTACAAACAGACGACTTTGGTGGAAGGATACCATGCTGCAAAATTTCAATATTGGTGCCAAAATTACTAGGCGAAGCGGGAGTGTTTTTAGCAAAAGGCATAGATATCAATACTTATCGGATCGACTTTCAAAAATGTGATGATGTCCCCACCAAGCACCTCAATACGGTGATGCGAATATGGGCTTGCATTAACCTATATCGGCTTAGTCATAACATGCCATTAAAGTCGGCGATCCTGCAAAACGACTCTTGCCTATCGCGAGCAATTTTTGAGTACCTATGGAAATACAAGGTTGAGTATCTTTGGTCATTGACTATATGTATTACTTGTTGTGGTATCGTTAACTCTCATTGACTTTGTGGAACAGAAAGGTGTAAGATCATTTGCTGCCCTTTACTTGCAAGTAGCTTATATTGCATCTATCATGGGCATATGTACTTTGGTGATTCATTGTGTATGTATAAACAATTGTAGTCAGCATTGGAATGATAAATCTATAAATCTCCAATTTGTTTTGTAAAAGTTATTAGTTGATCTTAGTATTGCTTGTTTAAATGATAATAATCACTAAACTAAATACGTACACTTTCCATACAAAACGTCCAACTTAAGATATCCTATAATATTACAATTAAACCATGTTCCAATCTTCTACTAGCCGTGGTTTCAAGAATGCTTCTAGCCGTGGTTTCATCCTACTAGCCGTGGTTTCAACAATTCTTCTAGCCGTGGTTTCATCCTACTAGCCGTGGTTTCAAAAATGCTTCTAGCCGTGGTTTCATCCTACTTGTCGTGGTTCCAACAATGCTTCTAGCCGTGGTTTCACCCAGCAACCTCCCCAGCCTTCTTATTAGATATACTTGCCATTCTACTTAACCTTCCTTGAGACTTGTATGGCTAAAGGACCTTTTACATCAGCAATCTTCTCAATCTTCAAGAACAATTGATCTATCATTGGATTTGTTGATATAGTTCCTTGTGGATCAAGCTTTGCTTCCAACATTTTCCTCGCAACAGTCTTGGACAATGGATAGTGTTTATCAATAAACATGAAAAACTTCTCCTTTGTAGTTTGTACAGCATGTACTATGCAATGCTGATAAAGCATCCATTCAACTACTTCACATTCTTTCCAAAATTTGTCCTCTGGATTAGGTTGACACATGTTTTTCACTGATGTCCACACAAAACCTTGCTAATTCTCCAGTTGGCCCATGCTTTCCATATCTAAAATCCATGACTTTCCATAACTCTTCCAAATCCTCTTTAGATAGAAAGAACAACAACCCTCCAAAATCTAAGTATGTACTTCTGCATCCATCTGCTCTTGTTATTTCAATCACTTCTCTACCATTTTCAGTGATTATTTTCCAATCATGAACTGGATGAGTTGCGCTTAGTGGTGTAGGATTAATAGGCTCTGGTTTATCACTCACCATAAGATACACATTCATTCTTTCTTCCCTCTCCATCTCTTCATCCATTTTCTGTTTCTTAGAACTAGACTCTCCGAATTTACGCTTTTAACTTTTATCCGTTCTTGATCCACTCGACTTCTTTCTCGTAATTCATAGGATTGAAATCATCATTCATTCTTATCCAACGTTGATACATCTCTTCAATCTCTTCATACGTGCATTTTTTTCAAATCCTTGCCTTTGTACATTTCCATGTGCACGAGAACCTTCATCATTTGATTTCTCATTTCAACCTTAGTTGGAGGTTTATTATTCTTACCTTTATATTCTCAGACGTTCTTTCCTTACGCATTTGTCTCGCCCTCTCATGACGAACCTTAGCCCTTGAAGGAATGTCTAATAGTGCCCATTCTTGATGATCCATTCTAACTTTAGCGATTCGAAGCTTGGAGTAAAGGTTGTTCCTTGTTCCACTCTTGAATCAATCTCATACTAGCTTCATCATCTTCTTTCTTTTTTCTTTTGAAAAGCAAGATCTTCAGCCTGATACATTTCAGCTAAGTTTTTCGATAATTCATGATCATGTGCAAACTAATCCTCCGTACTATCAAATTCAATTTCTTCTTCTTGAGGTTCAAAAATACCTTTACCCTTTCCTATGTCTGGTTGAGCTACAACTTTCTTAACTAGCTCCCCAATCTTCAAACTATTAGCCAATGGTTTATGTCCAGTAGGTTCAAGTACAAAGGGAAAAGGTGCAATAACAGAATCAGGAATTGCTAAGGTTCTACATAAGTTCATCAGTGTACCAGCAACCTCCTTCTCAACTTCCTTAGACTTGGATGGTGGTGTTACAGTGGTTGTGATTATCGTAGAAGTGGTTGCAATAGCAATATGTCTATCTGAAGTAACAGGCGATGAAATTACCTCTGAGGTTGCAGCAGTGATTTCCTTTGAACTATCACGGATTGAGCACGCACCACTTCTTCCTCTTTGTCTTCAACTACAACATTCAAAGCTTCAACCACTTCTTCTTTCCTCCCTTTCCTATGTGCCTTTTCCAACAACCTTCTTAAGTGGCTCAACAAACTTCAAACCTTTAGCCAAGGGTTTAGGACCGGTGGGTTTAAGTATAATGGGAAAATGTGCGATATGAGATCCGAGAATGGGTAAGGTTTACATAAGTTCATCGGTACCAAAGAACCTCGTTCTCAACTTCCTTAGACTTGGGTGGTTGTGTGGTGTGGTTGTGATTGAGGTAGCAACAGTGATTTCATTTGTACTAGCAGGGGATTCAGCAACAATAGCAGTGGTTGTTGCCTGCCCCAATTCTTCCTCTTTATCAACTACAACCTTCAAAGCTTCAAGCACTGCTTCTTTTCCTTCCTTGTCAGTAACCATATAGTCACCACCATGATCTCCACTATCCAAATCCAACTCAACATCCATGTTTACATCCTCCCATGAATCAATGCTCTTGCTCCTCCCCTTTGAGGAGCTGGCCTTCTTAGTCATCTTCTTGACTCTATTAGATGCAGCAACCCTTGGTATTCTTAGTCTCTCCAACACAGACACCCTGTGCTTCAACCTTATTATTGTATTTTCCATTTTTGTACATTTAGCCTTCAATTCATTCACTACTTCTATAATATTCTCACCAGATGTGGTACCAGTGGGATCAGATATGGTGGCATTGGGTTGAGCATCAGTGGTAGCAGTGGGTTCAGCATCAGTGGTTTGGGTGTGTTGGGATTCAGGTAAAGGTAATGGTTCAGCAGTGGATTCAGTTGGGTTAGCAGTGTGTTCAGATGTGGTAGCAGTGGGTTGAGCATCAGTGCTTTGGGTGGGTTGGGATTCAGGTACCTCCTCATTATCAGGAATGTCTGGCAAGTTAAGCATATTAGGGAATAAAGGTGTAAGCTTTCCTGAGAACTTTTGATTCTTTTTCCTCAAGTGTGTAAATACCTTAGGTAACATATGATGTACCTTATACTCCCTTTTATGAGGAATGGGTTCCGTGATCTGTTTCTCCACTATTAATTGAACAAACCTAGGATATAAGTAGTATTTACCCTTT
This sequence comes from Chrysanthemum lavandulifolium, assembly GCA_022545495.1. NCBI lineage: Eukaryota > Viridiplantae > Streptophyta > Magnoliopsida > Asterales > Asteraceae > Chrysanthemum > Chrysanthemum lavandulifolium. Next base: position 135,497,274 of record CM040240.1, on the reverse strand, counting down.
TCCTTAATGTTCTTCATAAAACCCTCAAAGATCATCCTAGCCCAGTTAAAGACCCTCCCTTGTGATAAACATATGACAGCAGTTGCTATTTTTGATGGAAACTCATCAAAGCCAGTGGTCTTATTGCTTACAAACATAAGCAAAGTATGTATCAAAAACTTCCACTGGGTGAGAACATACCTTTATGATACTTAATTCTATCCACATTTTTCTCATAACCCAATCTTTCCAACCCCTTAAAAATATCATCATAAGACAAATTGAGAACCCCATCCGCATCCTCCAGCTTCAAAACATCCCTAATCACCTCCTCTGTGACTATAATCTCATTCTCATCAACAACACTCCTAATAACCTCTGCTCCATCTCGTTCTTGAATTTCGGCCTTCGCCCAAAATTAATGAATGTAGGCTTTAAGAATGATAGGTTGTATAGCTAAAGCATAGTGAATTGGAGTGTGTTTGATAAAATCAATCATCTCATGGAACCCTTCTGTATGATTGTTCTTGATTAGGTACGCAACGAGGTTGTGGGTGGTGGAATATTCTTTCGGCATTGTGTGATTTGGATGTAAAAGACGTGTGCTTTGTGTAATTATCAGTTTGGGAGTGGTTAGGGTTTGTGTAGAGCGCCAATTTCAAGTGTTTAAAGATCAATTATTTGATCGCTCAGTGATTTGGGGATTATATACTTTATGACCAAGATGTTACATAACAGCCCCTTGAGTTTCCATTTTCATCAATACTGCACTAGCAGTGGTTAGAAAGATACTAGCAGTGGGTTGCCCACATCCAGCGGTGGTTAGAAAGATACTAGCCGTTGGTTGCCCACATCTAGCCGTGGTTAGAAATATACTATCAGTGGGTTTCCCACAACCAGCAGTGCTTAGACAATGTGGTAAACCCCCAGTCAAATACTCAACTCCAAAGTCATTACCCGTCAAAGACTAGGTTTACTCCACAACAACTCACACCTTATTCACATTTAAATACTTTATCACCATGATGTTACACAACAGCCCAATTGGGTTTCCATTTTCATGAAAACTACACTAGCAGTGGGTTGCCCACTTCCAGCGGTGGTTAGAAAGATACTAGCAGTGGGTTGCCCACAACCAGCAGTGCTTACACTAAGTGCTAAACACCCAGTCAAATAGTCAAAGACTTCATTTACTACACAACAACTCACACCTTCTACATATTTAACTGTATTTAATAACATATCACCCATAAACCACACATATCTCTCTTGTATTCCCAAAAATTTTTCTCTCTAAAAGTCTTTCTTTCATTAACTATTTCAAAAACATTTTAGGCAACATGAGGCTCACCAAAATATCCACTGGAAATCTCTTGATTGATTCTTCTAATAGTTCATCCTCAAACAATACTTGGGAGAACTATTTTCCTCCAAGAAAAACATCCCTCACCTTTATGAGGACAAACCCTGTTCCTGTGGACCCTCTTCCATCCAACCAGAACCACTCACAGCTCCACCTCTTGAAGCACTTGCAGCCCCACCACAACCAGATGGTCCATCCTCATCAGCACCCCCCAAAAGAGAGAAGGTGAGGGGACTTGCTTGCCCAAAAGTGTGGGCTGTTATTGGGGGACAAGGAGTTCAGCAGAAGATGCCAGCATGGGCCATAGCAAAGAGGCCATAGATGGTTTAGGTGGTTATGTTGATGTAGTAGTCTTTTGATAGTAGTCCTTAGTGGTTGACTGTTGATGTACTTATTAGATGGTTGTATGAATGGGAAGCATCTACCACTGCATCCTTTGATGCAGTTTTATTAATTAATGAATAATTTCCAAGTATATAAGCCTGGAAACAAACATGCAAGTCTGGAGATCTGGAAAGTGAAATATATTAACTTTAAAGAAGTCAATTACATCTTATTTGAAACTAAGATTAAGTTTAGGAAACAAACATACAAGTCTGCAGGCTGATAATCTAAGTTTAACTAAATTTATCCTTCATTTTGATTGTTCAACAGCGCATCCTAGTTGGCTTCCAAGGTGACCTTATTCTATCTTACAGAACAGCTCCTCGTGTTCCCGGTCTTGCCGCATTCTCTCTTCCATTTCTCTTTCGGCCCTATCTTGTTCGGCTAGTAGTTCCATTATTGCTTCATCTTCATCTTTGCTTTCGATGTCGACTTCTCACCATCCACATTTCCATTTATTTTGTTGTGCTCATCTTTATTCTTGTCACTGTTTCCTTGACCGCCACCGCACATTTTTCATTACATCCTCCTTAGATCTTTTGTTAAGTTGTTCCTAAATATTTCATTAAGCACGTCATCACATGGTCTTTCGACTTCAAAGACAAACGCTTCGCACAATCCACATTATATATGTAAAAAATATATATAAATTTAAAAAACGAAGGATCATAAATATATTACTAAAACTATTTATAGTATACTAACATAAGTATACTAACAAAAGTAATGATTTTTACCGTTAGACATTACTACAAATATGAAATTGAGATTACTCAAACAATCTATATGTAGTTGGGATAAGTTATTAGTTTCATCCAGTGGGCAGTTGCCAAGCTTAGGCAACTTAATAAATTTTTCATATAACAGAAATAAATGTGTATCTTAGTAAATCTTAGGCAATTGGCACAAGTACAACATTAATAATAAACAATCACAAAGGGTGGTTCATACTTCATACACTCATTAAAGTGTATCTTTGATGATACACTAATTTCGGGCAACCTTAGAAAGTTGACATTGTTGGGCAACCTAAGTAAATGCACAAGTACAAAGGGATGATAATTTGCACTTGGTTTAGTTGTTAGAGTTTACTGTAAACTCCAAGAATTATTTCCACCTAAATTTGTTCAAAACACAACCATGGATTACGATGACAATTCTAAGTTTAAGGTTTATTTAATGCATCCATCATCGAAACATGTAGTTAAACTACCTAAAGATATCACTTTCAATAAACTAGTGGCGTATGTGAAGACAAAGGTTGACGGTGTCAAAGACACACAAAAGGCTAAAGTGAGGTTATCTTACAAAGATAGTTCCATGGAATTGGACGTTGTTGATGATGATGACGTCTAATTCTTCATTCATGAAGTATGTTGTAAGAATGTACAAACTCAGGCTCTGTTCATTTCAATAAAAGAACCACCACCTTCAGAGGTAAAATCATCCTCAGCTTCTAATCATTTATCATTAGATCTGAATATTCCGTTGCTTCAAAAAGATGGTTATCATGACACCCCAAAGGTTGAAGAATACTCTTTTCACCAACTTGATCATTCACTTCCTCTGTCATGAAAGAAACTCATTTAAAAATATGCCCATGCCACCAACCCACCACAACGAATTAAAAACATCTATTCCCGGAAAAACGATACCGTTTTTTCAAACATAAAGAATTTTATAATAAAGCGAATGCATGTTTGCTATTGGAAAGAAATCATTAGTTGAGCGTTTTGAATACAAAGTTAATAAATCTAAAAGCACGGTACAACGTGAAATGTATAAATGAAGGCGCTCATGGAACATATACACCGTAAAAAAACCGGATAGCACATTCTTTGTATCTAGCATCAACGATGTCCACATGTTCAAGAACTGAATTACATCCTAATCATCGTGTGCGACAATGAAATTACTTAGTCGGTTGCTAATCGAAAAATTGAAAGATAATCGGAGGTATATCTTGGAAAGGACATACAAAGAGATATGAGTCTTGAATGGAAAGTAAACATTTCTTACAAGCGAGCTTGGGAGGTAGGAATTTGGCATTTGAGGTGTTGAGCGGTAAACATGAAGAATCGTTTGAGCGATTAGCTTTATATTGTCATAACCTAAAGCTAAAAATGAGGGGACGGTAACACATCGATCGATCTTTGGAAGATTTAAGATGGTTTTGTAGCATTTGGTTTTACTTGGTAAGTTTCTTAAAGATTTATATTATGGTTATTATAGCATTTGGTTTTATTCTAAGTATTCTTATTATTATTATTATTTATTATTATTATTATTATTATTATTATTATTATTATTATTATTATTATTATTATTATTATTATTATTATATTAACCTTTAATTATTATACTAAGCACTAATATATACTAATATATATAACGATACTAGATTCGGAGTTTTATAGCCTTCATGCGGCCATTGATTATAATTGATGTTGCGCATCCGAAAGGAAGTATCTTGGAACCAACATGCTTCTTTGTTGGTATGGATGGAAACAATCGATTATTCCAATCACTACCGGGTTGCACAGGTGAGACCATTGAAGCTGGAACATTGTTTTGAGGTGGTTGAAAGAATGCATTGGTGAAGTGCCTAATCGGCGATTATTTCGACGAGGCATCAATCAATAACAAAAGCTTGTGACACTTTTTTTTCCAAATTGCTTTCATGGTTATTGTTGTCGTCACTTGATGATGAATTGCAATTTGACCGGAAAAAGCATAAGGCTTTGTCTTTGGAAGGTGTGCAAAACCTATACAATGAAGATTTTGATAAAGCAATTTCGAGCTTAGTGCAAAAAATCGAAGCCGTCAAAAAACTTGAAGGCGCGGGTATGAAAAGTGGTCAAGGGCATATTGCACTAGGAAAAGATACAATTATTTGGCGTCAAGCGATGCGAATCAATAAATTCATTAACAAGGCACGTCCGAAAGGTACCAATAACTATGCTCTTGGAGTACTACTGAAGGCTTCTACAAGATTGGTATTTGAGCGTCGAGAAAAATACTACGGTATAACTATATATTCGCCGTCTCTCATACTTTTTTGATAAATGTTACACGATGTATGTTTATTTTGTAGGCCTTTTGAATTTGAACTTACACAATGGGCAGCTAGGAAGGTTGAGCAGAGAATGTTAAAGAGTGCTAATTGGGAAGTAAGAGGCATTTCCATGTGTGTTGTGTACCAAGTTCTAGACCATCGTCATAGTCATATTGTTGATTTCCTAAAAAAAGAATGCACTTGCAGGTACCTACAATAAACAAGTTGTTTATTACGGTAAATGTTGTTTATTCGTGTATGGTTTTTGATTACGATCAACGTGTAGGAAATGGCAACTTTCGGGACTACCATGTGGTCATGTGTGTGCCGTGTGTTGAGAAGAAAAATTGACTAACTGTAACAAATGGGCGGAAACATGGTTTACGAAAACTGCACTCAAAGGCACATATCATGAAATGGTGTATCCTTTGGAATTAGAGTCAAGATGGCATGATCCGAGTAACTTGCAAAAGGTTAAACCGCCGTTGATGGACAAGAGGCAGGCAGGAAGACCTAAAAACAAATATCGTATCCGATCAAAAAATAAAGAGCAAAAAGTTGTAAAATGTGGAATGTGTGGTACCGTAGGGCACACCCGTGCAACATGTATGGAACCATTGCCCAGAAAACAGGTAACCTACCTTGTTCATTCAAATGTATAACTAATCTTGTTTTTTAGTATTCTGACAAGATAGGTTAAATATGTTGTCAGAAAAAAACGAATAGCAGGTCAGACAAGGGTAAAGAAGTTATGCAAGAGATGGCATCTAAATAGGGAAGTCGTAAACATAAGTCAAGTACTGAATTTCAAGTGAAAGAGGAACCAAAATCGCAAGTGGACGACGAGTATTTTCAAAATGGGAGAATTTACCAGGATTGGGATGTCGTACGTTGGGATGGTGAACCAAGTAACAACGTTTGGGAGGGTAACGTAGAGAATTCTGGCATTAACCTAAATTCACTACATGAATCATCAAATACTTATCACTTGGATGATTTCTATCATTTGGATAATTTCTAGGTCAATGTTCTGTTTTAAGCTAAAAGTTGTTAAATGGTTAGGTGTTAAACTTGTAACGTTGTATAAGGCTAAGTATGTCTATGGTTGAAGTTAAACAGTACTACATATGGTTGAGTGGTGATTTGTGGTTCCAAGATTAAGTAACTGTATAAATAATTGGTGTGTTACACTTTGATAGGTGTTACAAGTAATTGTTTTACACCCTGTCTATTTTGTTGCCTATATAAGGATGATTTTGGTTAGGCATTTTGCATTCATCTCACATCTAACCACCAATGGGTGCAACACCAAACATTGACCATTTAAAGGAGTGTTGTGGTTCTAATAAACTCTAGCATTGCTTTAAGTATCTGTTTGTGCAAGAATGGAGAGAGAATGAGAGTATGGTCATGTACATTTTGCAGAAATGTGTTGATCTTGAGGCTAACATTGAGAGAAGATATCGACTAATTCAAGAAGGCCAGTCTTTTAGTCCATTTGATGATGTTGCTCCTGATGCAGTTGAGTGCATGTTGGAGACTCAGCAGAGAGACCGAGATATCTTAGGTGCGCTGGTTGCGGTTTTGGATTTAGCTCGTGAAGGGAGGGCTGAAAAGCAACGTCATGTAGGTTTGATGGATCTAAAGGGTTAGTGTTGGTTGCTCTGGTGATTGGTGCTAGTGACTATATTGCTAGCAATGCTGCATCAATTTTAAGTTTCTTGCATTTTAATGTATTTTCTTCAACCAAGTATTTGAATTTTGTTATGAATAAAATGTTGTCTTTGTGTATGAATGTTTCTTTATGTTTTATGTGAAAGGGCATGGTCAATAATTGTGAAAGGTTAATCAATGCAAAGGATTGTGAAGTGTGAAAGGGCATGGTCAATAATTTTGGTTTACTTGCTTTTAGTGTGTTTGGTTGAAGTTAAGCAAAGACCGCCTATGCCTATGTGGTTCAAGTAAGTAAATAATTGGTGTGCTAGCCTTTGATAACCACGTGTGAGAAGACAAAAGTTGTATGCAAAACCAAAGAAGCACTTGTCTTGTTTTGGATGTGTGGTCAGAAATAGTAAATCTTGTGAGCATGTGTAAGTGAAAAAAACAAATTTAGTGCCAATATGTGGCTGGGCTTTAAAGCATTTGAAAGGTTGTAAATTTTTTTTGGTGTTATTCAATAATATGGGAGCAGCTGTGCATCATGTGAGGGACTGAATTATGAGGACATGGATTGGAGATGTGGAATGGGCATGTGAAAAAGGAGCCTATGCTTACATGGATTTTTTGGTGTTATGCAATAAAAACTTTATTATGTGTTTAATAAAGTTTGCGTTTATGTTTGAGAAACATGCATGTGCAATGAATAAAAATAATAATGACACTGATGTAATTTTAGCATGGATAAATTAAATCAAGAAACAATTCCAATAAACAGTAATGTATGTATATGCCTTTTGTTTTTATTTGCTGGTTGCCTATTTAAGACAGCTAACCCACCTTGTTAGTGAACCACTTTATTTTTTTATTTGTGATAAAGAAGTGAGATAAGGAAATGTCTAGATATCCTAGGTGTGATAAGCTTAGAGCCGATGCAAATTCTAACAACTGGCCTGATATGTTAGTGTTCTATTGCTACCAAGCATCTGGCGAAGATATTGGTATGGCACAACAAATGAATGCGTTTGCGGGAAGATTGCTTCAAATCACTGAAGAAAGGCTTAGCTTCATTCAAGAATTGGAGAGTGTTGAAACACGCATGCTCAAAAATGAGAATATTTGAGGGGTTCAAGGTAAAGATGATCAAAAGATCATGCGGATCGTATCCTTGCACGGAACGGAGTGAATGCTCGAAACCATGACCTCTTTATCCGAAACTCGGGGGCTTGATGGATCTCTAAGTGTGTGTCTGCTAAGTGTGTTCTCTGTTGTTGGTTGTTTTTTCAGTTGTGTGTGTCAGTGATCTTATTATAAGTGTTGTCGTAGTGCTTGTGTGTGACCCATGAAAATCGATTGTAAGATATTGCATTGAATAAAATAGGTTGTTAAACTTGTATGCCTAACCTTTTTGTTTGTTCGCATCTTCATTCTCATATTTAAATAATTCTCTTCTCACACTCTTTGAGTTGTTTGGTTTTTGTTTTTGGTCTTCGCATCTTCATTCTCATCTTGAACTAGTTGCAGCAGTGGTTTGTTCTGAACAAGCAGTGGTTTCTTCTGAACTAGCATTGGATATGGAACCACTGCTAGAGCAAAAGAAACGTACAATTAAAACTGCATTGAATGTCAATAGAACCAAATTGTTTAGAATCATGTTTTGGGCCTTGGTTAGATTTTCCTAAATATTCCCCGACCACCACATGTACAATTATTTATATCAAAATGCGGTTGAGGTGTCTAATGTGAGTGATTGTTGTCCACCTACACTTTTGTAATAGGTGAGAATGTTTTGATTTTGGTAGTGAACAATTTAGTCTTAGCGGGTTTCGTTTAGGTCCAGTAGATAAAAAAGAAAGTGACCACGGGCATGTTGTTAAGGGTTTATGAGATAGTCCTTTTTTGATCGTTTGTTTCAGATAAAAAAGAATTAAGAACAAAAAGTTAAGGGTGATGACCTTTTGGCGTTGGTGAAGTCGGGGCAAGGTGGGATTCTTTATCAGATGAAGATCTTTGTGAGGTTGGTTTGTTGGTGATTGCCACATTTGTATTTATTGGTCGGGAAGGAAGGTTTAATGTTCGACCATTTGCTAAAGAATGTTGAGGATTTTTATGTATGGAATGAGTATCCATGGGGTGAATACATATGGGCTCATCTGTATAAAAGACGGTGAATGTTGTTCTAGGCATCTCGAGCGAGAATCAAAAAACCCGTTCAAAAGATCCAAAAAGAACAAACATACACTCTGTATGGATTTACATGGGTGTTGAAGGTTAGATTTTATTTGTAACATACATTATTTGTGTTTGTATATATTCGATGGTTCTTCTAAATTAGGTGTTATATGTTAAATTTGAGGAACATAGATAAGCGAGAATAGTCATTCGAGCATTGGCATTGTTCCTAGGGCATTGGCATTGTTCATAGGCATTGTTCCTCGTAGTTCAGTCATGTTCCTTAGGCATTGTAAGGCTTGGTATAGATTTAAGGATGTTATGGTTGATGGTTTCACACTAGAAATCGATTTATGCAGTCGCAATAAAAACATAAAGCGATTGGTTCAAACCATTGCCAATGTCGGCGCATCCTTTGCTAGTTCGGAAGAAACCCTTATTGCAACTACATCGATGTAATTCTATCCTGTTACTACGGATCACCTCTTCTCTATCTAACCACTGCCATAATCACGACCACTATACAACCACTAAGTCTTAATCGTTGTATTTGTTTTTCATTTGGATTATGGAGACATTCCTATGACTCCAGTTTTGGACCAAGACCGAGAGAAGATCCGCGTTGTTTAGCATGGTCAAAAATAAAAACTTTGAAAAAAGCATTACACTATTTTATTTGATCCGGTAAGTAAAAACCCAAAATTAGTTATGTGTTGTATGTTTTTATTGCATTTAGCATATCGGGTTAGCTCCTTTGTTATGTAGGATGTTAGACCATTCTGAGAAGATTGTACCAACAAATGCCGGTGGGGGTGTACGTGGTACATTCAAGTATGGACTACATCCATGGACTTGATTCATGACTTGTTGAAAGAAGAAGAGTTGGTGAGCAATTAATGGTGGAAGAAGAGGAAGCTATGGCCCATGTGGATGTATATGGTGGAATTGAAGCCGATTTAAATGTTCCTTTATGTGATCTTGATGAAGTTGTTCTAGAAGGTGAAGCGTCGAGGTCGATGACAAAGTGAAGAAGAAGATATTTTCTTGGGTTTGGTGAAATGTTGAAGGTGAATGAGCTGTGAAGCTTGAAGATGTTCTAGTCGGTAATGTTGAGGTTCGGATGGGAACAAATGTGACAAAGCGGTGGCGTTACATAAGTTGGATAAAGATGACATTCTAGGCGAGCTTGTGTCCATTAAGTCCAAGGTTGGTAGTATTGAAGAATGTGTAGGAGGCGTTCTTGTATCACATGTGTTAAGTGAGATACACAGCGTTAAAAAAGAGAATTAGGGTAATTGAGGAAGTTTTAGGAATAAAGTCACAAGATGTTGTTGGTGAGAATAAGGTAAGAAAACGTAATTTGAAATTTTTTGAGTTCATTATGTAAAAATGGTCTCTTTGACCAAAGTATGTTCACTTGTTTCTGGTGGAGAGTGTTGATGCTAACAAACCTTTGGCTACTTCGATGCACACACCCATCGGGACCAATGTAGGATCGGATGAAAGCGGAAGGTGTTTTATCTGGACTCAGAGAGTTCTGGGACCTATGACGCAAGTTATGAAAGGCGCTTTATCGGGGAGTCTTGAAGATGCTCATCATTCCAACAATTTTATGCGGTGGATAAGAAATTTGATTGTGCCGCGCACGAATTTGAATGATGCATTCTCGGACATTGCTTATGATGGGTTTGATCCAACTCCTATTGACGTGCGTATATATTTACTCTTTTTTTCCTTGTTTTACTTTTTTTTTCAATATAAAAACACATACCCTTTATTTAATCTTTATCTAGGAATCGATGGATATGAATGTTGCGGAAAAAGAAATTGGTGGGAAGGGTAAGGAAATGGTTGTGTGTGACCACCTATCTCGGTTTGGATGGTTTGTGCGGTGGACTCTTAAAGTGTTAAAACCGGCTATGGAGGAGGGCTTCACAAGTAAGCGTTTATGATCCGGCTAGGGAAGAGGTGCCTGTAGAAAGTGGATATGGAGGTTGATGAAGCAGGTGGGAAGGGGCGATACACATGGGGATGTTACTTATGGAGATGAGGATCGTGTTGAAGTGATTTGCCTTGATTATGAGGATGGGCGGGATGTTGTTAAGGTACATTTATTTATCTTATCATTTGTTACGAACAATGCATGCATAATAATAGTACAATCCCTTAAGACATGACAAACATAACTTGAGCAAAGACATTATTAACTACATCACTTTTAGAAACTAGGAAATAACATTTAGTTTGTTTTCCTTTTTCTTTGGATCATCATTACACTTGCGCAATATGGTTGACTTGCATTGGGGTCTCATTCATTTTAGTTGCTTAGAACATTAGTGTTACGGCTAGTAGGACCTCGTCTTGCGGATTGGTTCCCAACATTAGTGATTGCTTATGTTTAACACCATGATTGGTTCTATAACTTCTTCTTGTTCGTGACCGTATATCATCTTCTTGGGTCTTAGCACTTGGTGGTGTCGGTAACTAGCTTGACATTTGGTCCATATAATTCATATATCTCGAAACATTACCTCTCTTGCTACCTTTATTGACCACTCCCTTTCATCGTGATTACGCTCAAACCTAACTCTTTTAGAACTCGACATAATTCAATTAATGTGATGGAAATATGGTTATAAGCGAAAATAAATAGGAGCAAATATGTTGAAGAATTAGATCATGGTTTGACTATTAAATAGACACCACATGCTAAGTCACATGTAAATAGTTAAAACATACATAGTCAACTTAAAGAAGATTTACATTTGAAAATAAGAAAGGGCCCTCAACAAGCAGTCATGATTTGTTGTACATGTCATAAAATAGACACCACATGCTAAGTCATGATTTGAAATATTTTATGCACTAGAATATCACATTTCCACTTTACTTGGTTGAGTATTCAAGTTATTTAATTGTTGCATAGTAGAGTTGTTTGGTAAAAGATAATCGTTTTGTTATTTAGGTTGCAAATATCGAGTTGTTTTCAACTCGCTTAAGCGGAAGAGGAAGCCGGGAGATATTGCACCTCACTTATACTACTCCACCAACCACTACTCCAAGAAGGCGTTCATCATGGATCAATTGTGAAAACCCATCCCTCTAATGCTCCAGATTTTGATGATACTTTGGAACCATTTGTGGAGGTATGTAAGCGTGTAAACTTATATTTCTCTTACTTTTGAATACAAACATTCACTAAAGAGGTTATTTGTTCTATTTGAATCATCGAGGCTGGAGCAGGGAAGAAAAAAAGCGAAAAAGGTAAGCGTGCCATGTTCCATTCAAAATTTTGAATGAGAATAATGGTACTAGGTTTATTTTCACGGAAATGAAGACACTATTCTTGATCGTCGGTTTTGGGAGTGTTTATTGTGGGTGATAACAAGGATGGATGGTGAGGACGAGTGCGTATAAAATCGGTTGTTAGATTTGTACCATAAATGTTTCTTTGTGTTTCCCACTTGTTTTTAATAATGTGCCCAAATGTATAAACAACACCTAGATCTATGGGTAGATTTTTGATGTGGCATTTCCGACCATCAGATGCCGATTGGGCTATGGTGGGTCCTTTTTCACACCACAAGTCATTAATGACTTAAATGCAAACTATTGGGCAAATGGTGTTAAGTACCCGGTGCCTTGGGTTGATGTCGAAAGGTGTTTATATCTTTCCATATAAAATTACGTATAGTATTGTGGTTTTACTAGATTCTTCATCATAAATTATCAGGTGCCTTGTCTTGATGTAAGTAAATGATGTAGGTACTATTTCAATAAATGAACCTAACAAGCCTGGGCGGTGGGAGGCTGCATCTACGTCACGGGTGTTTGACATTGTATGATTCATTTGCCAAAGTTTACAAGCAGGCGACTTTGGTGGAAGGATACCATGCACGCAAAATTTCAATATTGGTGAAATTACTAGACGAAGCAGGGTGTTTTCGACCAAAAGGCATAGATATGAATACTTATCGGATCGACTTTCAAAAATGTGATGATGTCTGACCAAGCACCTCAATACGGTGATTGCGGAATATGGGCTTGCATTAACCTATATCGGTGAGTCATAACATGCCATTAAAGTCGATGATCCTGCACAACGACTCTTGCCTATCGCGAAAGAATGTTTGAGTACCTATGGAAATACAAGGTTGAGTATCTTTGGTCATTGTTGTATGTATTACTTGTTGTGGTATCGTTAACTCTCATTGACTTTGTATGTATATAATCGGAGCGAAGGTGTTAGATCATTTGTTGCCCTTTACTTGCAAGTAGCTTATATTGCTTCTATCATGGGCATATGTACTTTGGTCATTCATTGTGTATGTATAAACAATTATAGTCGACATTGGAATGATAAATCTCTAAATCTCAATTTGTTTTGTAAAGTTTGTAAAGTTATTAGTTGATCTTAGTATTGCTTGTTTAAATGATAATAATCACTAAACTAAATCGTACACTTTCCATACAAAGCGTCAACTTAATATATCCTTTAATATTACAATTAAACTAGGTACCAATCTTCTACTAGCCGTGGTTACATCCTACTAGCCGTGGTTTCATCCTACTAGCCGTGTTTTCAACAATTCTTCTAGCCGTGGTTTCATCCTACTAGCCGTGTTTTCAAAATTGCTTCTAGCCGTGGTTTCATCCTACTTGCCGTGGTTCCAACAATGCTTCTAGCCGTGGTTTCACCCAGCAGCCTCCTCACCTTCTTATTAGATATACTTGCCATTCTACTTAACCTTCCTTGAGACTTTTATGGCCAAGGACCTTGTACATCGACAATCTTACGAATCTTCAAGAACAATTGATCTATCATTGGATTTGTTGATATGGTTCCTTGTGGATCAAGCTTTGCTTCCAAAATTTTCCTGGAAACAATCTTGGACAATGGATAGTGTTTATCAATAAACATGAAAAACTTATCCTTAGTAGATTGTACATCATGTACTCTGGAATGCTGATAAAGCATCCATTCAACTACTTCACATTCTTTCCAAATTTTTTCCTCTGGATTAGGTTCACGCATGTTTTTCACTGATGTCCACACAAACCTTGCTAATTCTCCAGTTGGCTCATGCTTTCCATATCTAAAATCCATGACTTTCCATAACTCTTCCAAATCCTCTTTAGATAGAAAGAACAACAAGCCTCCAAAATCTAAGTATGTATACGCATCCATACTTTCTTGTTATTTTAATCACTTATCTATCATTTTCGGTGATTATTTTCCAATCATGAGTGGATGAGTTAAGCTTATTGGTGTAGGATTAATAGGCTCGGTTTATCACTCACCATAAGATACACATTCATTCTTTCTTCCTCTCCATCTCTTCATCCATTTTACATTTCTTAGAACTAGACTCCTCGAATTTATGCTTTTAGCTTTTGTCATTCTTGATCCACTCGACTTCTTTCTCGAAATTCATAGGATTGAAATCATCATTCATTCTTATCCAGCGTTGATACATCTCTTCAATCTCTTCATCGTGCATTTTTCAAATCCTTGCTTTTGTACATGTCCATGTGCACGAGAACCTTCATCGTTTGATTTCTCATTTGAGCCTTAGTTGGAGGTTTATTATTCTTACCTTTATATTGTATGGCAGTTCTATCCTTACGCATTTGTCTCGCCCCATGACCATAACCTTAGCCATGAAGGAATGTCTAATAGTACCCATTCTTCAGTACTCCATTCTAACTATAGCAGTTCAGAAGCTTAAATTAAAGGTTGTTCCTTGTTCCACTGTTCAATCAATCTCAGACTAGCTTCATCATCTTCTTTTTTTTTTCAAAAGCAAGATCTTCAGCCTTATACCTTTATTAAGTTTTCAGAATTCATGATCATGTGCAATATGATCCTCCGTACTATCAAATTCAAGTTCTTCTTCATGAGGTTTAGCAATACCTTTACTCTTTCCTATGTGCGGTTGAGCTACAACTTTCTTAGCGGCTCCCCAATCTTCAACTATTAGCCAATGGTTTATGTCGATGGGTTCAAGTACAATGGGAGCAGTGCAATAACGAATCGAGGAATTGCTAAGGTTCTACATAAGTTCGGATGTACGGTAACCTCCTTCCAACTTCCTTAGACTTGGATGGTGGTGTTACGGTGGTTGTGATTATCGTAGAAGTGGTTGTAATAGCAATATGTCTATCAAAGTAATAGTCGATGAAATTACCTCGAGGTTGCGGACGATTTCCTTTGTACTATCACGGATTGAGCTGCACACACTTCTTCTCTTTGTCTTCAACTACAACATTCAAAGCTTTAACCACTTCTTCTTTCCTTCCTTTCCTATGCCTTTTCAACAACCTTAAGTGGCTCAACAAACTTCAAACCTTTAGCGAGGGTTTGGGACGGTGGCTTTAAGTATAATGGGAAAATGTGCGATATGAGATCCGAGGAATGGGTAAGGTTTTACATAAGTTCATCAGGGTACCAGCAACCTCGTTCTCAACTTCCTTAGACTTGGGTGGTTGTGTGACTGTGGTTGTGATTAAGGTAGCAGCAGTGATTTCATTTGTACTAGCAGAGGATTCAGCAACAATAGCGGTGGTTGTTGCACCCTTCTTCCTCTTTATCAACTACAACCTTCAAAGCTTCAAGCACGACTTCTTTTCCTTCATTGTCATTAACCATATAGTCACCACATGATCCCCACTATCCAAATCCACTCAACATCCATGTTTACATCCTCCCACGAATCAATGCTCTTGCTCCTCCCATTTGAGAGTTGGCCTTCTTAGTCATCTTCTTGACTCTATTAGATGCGGCAACCCTTGGTCTTCTTAGTCTCTCAACCACAGACACCACAATGCTTCAACCTTCTTATTGTATTTTCCATTTTGTACATTTAGCCTTGATTCATTCACTACTTTTATAATATTCTCACGGATGTGGTACCAGTGGGATCGAATATGGTGGCATTGGGTTGAGCATCAGTGGTAGCATTGGGTTCAGCATAAGTGGTTTGGGTGTGTTGGGATTCAGGTAAAGGTAATGGTTCAGCAGTGGATTCAGTTGGGTTAGCAGTGTGTTCAGATGTGGTAGCAGTGGGTTGAGCATCAGTGCTTTGGGTGGGTTGGGATTCAGGTACCTACTCATTATCAGGAATGTCTGGCAAGTTAAGCATATTAGGGAATAAAGGTGTAAGCATTCCTGAGAACTTTTCATTCTTTTTCCTCAAGTGTGTAAATACCTTAGGGAACATATGATGTACCCTATACTCCCTAATATGAGGAATGGGTTTCGTGATCTGTTTCTCCACTATTAATTGAACAAACCTAGGATATAAGTAGTATTTACCCTTTTCCTTAATGTTCTTCATAAAACCTTCAAAGATCATCCTAGACCGATTAAAGACCACTCCTTGTGATAAACATATGGCGGTGATTGCTATTTTTGATGGAAACTCATCAAAGCCGGTGGTCTTATTGCTTACGCATAAGCAAAGTAAGTATCAAAAACTTCCATTGGGGTGAGAACATACCTTTATGATACTTAATTCTTTCCACATTTTCTCATGTGATCTTTCCAACCCTCAAAAATATCATCATCGACAAATTGACAACCCCATCAACATCCTCCAGCTTCAAAACCTCCCTAATCACCTCCTTTTTGACTATAATCTCATTCTCATCAACAACACTCCTAATAACCTCTGCTCCATCTTGTTCTTGAATTTTTACCTTCGACCAAAATTGATGAATGTAGGCTTTAAGAATGATAGGTTGTACAGTTAAAGCATAGTGAATTGGAGTGTGTTTCATAAAATCAATCATCTCATGGAACCCTACGTATGATTGTTCTTGATTAGATGCATAGCGAGGTTGTGGGTGGTGGAATATTCTTCGGCATAGTGTGATTTGGATGTAAAAGCTGTGTGCTTTGTGTAATTATCAGTTTGGTAGTGGTTAGGGTTTGTGTAGAGCGCCAATTTCAAGTGTTTAAAGATCAATTTTTTGATCGCGCAGTGATTTGGAGATTATATACTCTATGACCAAGATGTTACATAATAGTCCCTTAAGTTTCCATTTCCATCAATACTGCACTAGCAGTGGTTAGAAAGATACTAGTCGTGGGTTTCCCACATCCAGCGGTGGTTACAAATATGCTAGCCGTGGTTTCGCGGTGGTTAAAAATATACTATCAGTGGGTTTCCGACAACCAGCAATGCTTAGACAATGTGGTAAACCCCCAGTCAAATACTCAACTCCAAAGTCATTACCCGTCAAAGACTAGGTTTACGCCACAACAACTCGCACCTTTTCACATTTAAATACTTTATCACCATGATGTTACACAACATCCCAATTGGGTTTCCATTTTCATGAAAATTGCACTAGCAGTGGGTTGCCCACTTCCCACGGTGTTTAGAAAGATACTAGCAGTGGGTTGCCCACAACCAGCAGTGCATCCACTAAGTGCTAAACACTCAGTCAAATAGTCAATGACTTCATTTACTACACAACAACTCACACCTTCTACACATTTAACTCACTGAATTGTTTCTAACTCTATTTAATAACATATCACCCATAAACCACACATATCTCTCTTGTATTCCCAAAAATTCTTATCTTTAAAAGTCTTTCTTTCATTAACTATTTGAAAACATTTTAGGCAACATGGTGGCTCACCAAAACATCCACGGAAATCCTTGATTGATTCTTCTAATAGTTCATCCTCAAACAATACTTGGGAGAACTATTTTCCTCCAGAAAAACATCCTCACCTTTATGAGGACAAACCACATTCTGATGGACCTCTCCATCCATCCGAACCACTCACATCTCCACCTCTTAAAGCACTTGCGGCTCCACCACAACCACCTGGTCCATCCTCATCGGCACCCCAAAAGGCGAGTGAGGGGACTTGCTTGCCCAAAGTGTGAGGCATTTTTTGGGGACAAGGAGTTCGTGAAAGATGCCGACATGGGCCATAGCAAAGAGGCCATAGATGGTTTAGGTGGTTATGTTGATGTAGTAGTCTTTTGATAGTAGTCCTTAGTGGTTAACTGTTGATGTACTTATTAGATGGTTGTATGAATGGGAAGCATCTAGCACTACATCATTTGATGCAGTTTTATAAATTAATGAATAATTTCCAAGTATATAAGCCTGGAAACAAACATGCAAGTCTGGAGATCTAGAAAGTGAAATATATGAACTTTAAAGAAGTCAATTACATCTTTTTTGAAACTAATATTAAGTTTAGGAAACAAACATACAAGTCTGCAGGCTGATAATCTAAGTTTAACTAAATTTATCCTTCATTTTGTTGTCCAAGGTGACCTTATTCTATCTTCTGAAACGACTCCTCGTGTTTCGGTCTTGCCGCATTCTCTTCCATTTCTCTTTCAGCCCTATCTTGTTCGGCTAGTAGTTCCATTATTGCTTCATCTTCATCTTTGCTAGTAATCGACTTATCACCATCCACATTTCCATTTATTTTGTTGTGCTCATCTTTATTCTTGTCACTTGTTTCCTTGACCGCCACCGCACCTTTTTAAGCTACATCCTCCTTAGATCTTTTGTTAAGTTGTTCCCTAAATATTTCATTAAGCACATCATCACATGATCGTTCGACTTCAAAAGACAAACGCTTACGCACAATCCCTGTTATATATGTAAAAAAAAATTAAATTAAAAAAAACACTGAGGATCTTAAATATATTACTAAAACTAGTTATAGCATAGTAACATAAATATACTAACCAAAGTAATGATTTTTACCGTTAGACATTACTAAAAATATGAAATTGATATTACTCAAACAATCTATATGTAGTTGGGAAAAGTTATTAGCTTCATCCAGTGGGCAGTTGGCAAGTTTAGGCAACTTAATAAATTTTTCATATAACATAAATAAATGTGTATCTTAGTAAATCTTAGGCAGTTGGCACAAGTACAACATTAATAATAAACAATCACAAGCGGTGGTTCATACTTTATACACTCATTAAAGTGTATCTTTGATGATACACTAATTTGGGCAACCTTAGAAAGTTGACATTGTTGAAACCTAAGTAAATGCACAAGTACAAAGGCACAGTAATTTGCACTTGGTTTAGTTATTAGAGTTCTTGTAAACTCAAGAATTATTTCCACATAAATTTGTTCAAAACACAACCATGGATTACGATGAAAATTCTAAGTTTAAGGTTTATTTAATGCATCCATCATCGAAACATGCGGTTAAACTACCTAAAAATATCACTTTCAACAAACTAGTGGCGTATGTGAAGAAAAAGGTTGGCGGTGTCAAAGACACACAAAATGCTAAAGTGAGGTTATCTTACAAAATGGTTCCATGGAATTGGGCGTTGTTGATGATGATGATGACGTCAATTCTTCATTCATAAGTATGTTGTAAGAATGTGCAAACTCGAGCTCATTTCATTTCAATAAAAGAACCACCACCTTGAGAGGTAAAATCATCCTCGGCTTCTAATCATTTATCATTAGATCGAATATTCCTTTGCTTCTCAAGATGGTTATCATGACACCCCAAAGGTTGAAGAATACTCTTTTCACCAACGATCATTCACTTCCTCTGTCGCAAAAAACTCATTTAAAAATATGCCCATGCCACCAAGCGCACCACAACGAGAATTAAAAAGCAATGATTCCCGGAAAAAGCGATGCGTTTTTTCAAACATAAAGAATTTTATAATAAAGCGAGAATGCATGTTTGCTATTGGAAAGAAATCATTACTTGGCGTTTTGAATACATAGTTTTAAATCGAACCCACGGTACAACGTGAAATGTATAAATGAAGGTCGCTTATGGAACATATACACCGTAAAAAAAAGCTGGATAGCTCATTCTTTATATCTAGTATCAATGATGTCCACATGTTCAAGCTGAATTACATCCTAATCATCGTGTGCGACAATAAAATTACCTAGTCGGTTGCTAATCGAAAAATTAAAAGATAATCGGAGGGTATATCTTTGGAAAGGACATAAAAGAGATATGAGTCTTGAATGGAAAGTAAACATTTCTTACAAACACGCTTGGGGAGGTAGGAATTTGGCATTTGAGGTGTTGAGCAGTGAAACATGAAGAATCGTTTGAGCGATTAGCTTTATATTGTCATAACCTAAAGCTAAAAAGCGAGGGACGGTAACACGCATCGTCTGAGACGATCTTTGGAAGATTTAATATGGTTTTGTAGCATTTGGTTTCTGCGGTAAGTTTAGACACTTTTATTTTTATTGTTATTATTATTATTAGTACTATTATTATTGTTATTAATATTATTATTATTATTATTTATTATTATTATTATTATTATTATTTTTATTATTATTATTATTATTATTATTATTATTATTATTATTATTATTATTATTATTATTATTATATTAAGCTTTAACGTATACTAAGCACTAATATATATATGATACTAGATTCGGGGTTTTATAGCCTTCATGCGCCATTGATTATAATTGACGTTGCGCATCTGAAAGGGAAGTATCTTGGAACCAACATGCTTGTTGTTGGTATGGATGGAAACAATCAGATTATTCCAATCGCTACGGGGGTCGCACAAGGTGAGACCGCTGAAGCCTGGACATTGTTTTTGGGGTGGTTGAAAGAATGCATTGGTGAAGTGCCTAATATGGCGATTATTTCATACAGGCATCAATCAATAACAAAAGCTTGTGACACAGCTTTTCCAAATTGCTTTCATGGTTATTATTGTCGTCACTTGATGATGAATGCAATTTGACCGAAAAAAGCATAAGGCTTTGTCTTTGGAAGGTGTGCAAAACCTATACAATGAAGATTTTGATAAAGTAATTTCGAGCTTCGTGCAAAAATCGAAAGCCGTCAAAAAACTTGAAGGCAGGGTATGAAAAGTGGTCGAGGGCATATTGCCTTTGGAAAAGATACAATTATTTGATGTCAAGCAGGTGCGGAATCAATAAATTCATTAACAAGGCACGTTCGAAAGGTACCAATAACTATGCTCTTGGAGTACTACGGAATGACTTCTACAAGATTGGTATTTGAACTTGAGAAAATACTACGGTATAACTATATATTCTCGTCTCTCGTTTACTTGTTTGATAAATGTTACGATGTATGTTTATTTTGTAGGCCTTTTGAATTTGAACTTACACAATGGGCGACTAGGAAGGTTGAGCAGAGAATGTTAAAGAGTGCTAATTGGGAAGTAAGAGGCATTGCCATGTGTCTTGTGTACCAAGTTCTAGACAATCGTCATAGTCATATTGTTGATTTCCTAAAAATGAATGCACTTGCGGTACACAATAAGCAGGTTGTTTATTACGGTAAATGTTGTTTATTCGTGTATGGTTTTGATTACGAACAACGTGCAAAATGGCAACTTCGGGACTACCATGTGGTCATGTGTGCGTGTGTAGAGAAGAAAAATTGACTAAGCTGTAACAAATGGGCGGAAACATGGTTTACAAAAGCGCACTCAAGGAACATATCATGAAATGGTGTATCCTTTGGAAATAGAGCCAAGATGGCATGATCGGGGTAACTTGCAAAAGGTTAAACCGCCGTTGATGGACAAGAGGCAGGCAGGAAGACCTAAAACAAAGATCGTATCCCATCAAAAAATGAGGAGCCAAAAGTTGTAAAATGTGGAAGGTGTGGTACCGTAGGGCATACCCGTGCAGCATGCATGGAACCATTGCCCATAAAACAGGTAACCTAGATTGTTCATTCAAATGTATATCTAATCTTGTTTTTTATTTGTCAGAAAAAACGAATAGCAGGTCAGACAATGGTAAAGAAGTTATGCAAGAGATGGCATCTGAACAGGGAATGCGTAAACGTAAGTCAAGTACTCAATTTCAAGTGAAAGATGACCCAAAATCACAAGTGGACGACGAGTATTTTCAAAATGGGAGAATTTACCAGGATTGGGATGCCGTACGTTGGGTTGGTGAATCAAGTAACAACGTTTAGGAGGGTGACGTAGAGAATTCTGGCATTAACCTAAATTCACTCCCTGAATCATCAAATACTTATCACTTGGATGATTTCTATCACTTGGATAATTTCTAGGTCAATGTTTTGTTTATTTAACTAAACTAAAAGTTGTTAAATGGTTGTGTAAGGCTAAGTATGTGTATGGTTGAAGTTAAGCGATCGCATATGGTTGCATGGTGGTGTGGTTCCAAGCTGGAGGCTTGGAAGGCCGAGATATCTTAGGTCTTGTTGGTTGCGGTTTTGGATTTAGCTTCGTGAAGGAGGGTGAAAACAACGTCATGTGGGTTTGATGGATCTAAAGGGTTAGTGATGGTTGCTCTGGTGATTGGTGCTAGTGACTATATTGCTATAAATTTGCATGAATTTCGTTTCTTGCATTTAATGTATTTTTCTTCAACCAAGTATTTCAATTTTGTTATAAATAAAGCGTTGTCTTTGTGTATGAATGTTTCTTTATGTTTTATGTGAAAGGCATGGACAATAATTGTGAAAGGTTAATCAATGCAAAGGATTGTGAAGTGTGAAAGGGCATGGTCAATAATTTTGGTTTCTATTTGTTTTTAGTGTGTCCTGGTTGAAGTTAAGCGACCGCCTATCTTGAGTGGTGATTTGTGGTTCAAGATCAAATAAGTGTATAAATAATTGGTGTGCTAGCCTTTGATAGGTGTGCATGATGTGAGAGAGAAAAGTCGGTATGCAAAACCAACAAGCATTTGTCTGTTTTGGATGTGTGTTGAGAAATAGTAAATCTTGTGAGCATGTGTAAGTGAAAAAAACAAATTTAGTGCCAATATGGGTGGGCTTTAAAGCGGTTGAAAGGTGTAATTCTTTTTGGTGTTATTCAATAATATGAGGCAGTTGTGCATCATGTGTGAGGGTGAATTATGAGGATAGGGATTGGAGATGTGGAATAGGCATGTGAAAAAGGGCCTATGCTTACTGGGATATTTTTTGGTGTTATTCAATAATATGTATGTGTTTAGTAAAGTTTGTGTTTATGTTTGAGAAACATGCATGTCTGATGAATAAAAATAATAATAAAAAGTGTAATTTTAGCATGGATAAATTAAATCAAAAACAAATCCAATAAATAGTAATGTATGTATATGCCTTTTGTTTTTATTCTTTGGTTGCCTATTTAAGACACTAACCACCTTGTTAGTGAACCACTTTATTTTTTATTTGTGATAAAGGTGGAAACGACCGTGAATTTATTTAGAGTAGACTAAATTAGTCTAAAAGTGATATGAGATGTCAAAATATGGTTTTCTTCATACGCGAGATAACTTAACAGCTATTTGTTAAGTTTAAAAGTTACGCGATTTATGCAAAAATGTAGAACGTACAAGATTAATTCCTTTATGGTCAAGGAGGAGGGAAATATGTTTGACTTTTCCAAAATATAAAAGTGTCAAAACATATTAGAAACACAAAGGTGAATCGTTAAGTCCGGATGTAAGCGAATTGTTTAAAACGTAAGTTTAGTTTTTCAAATATAGGCTTATTTGGTAACATAAAATGAATTTTAAAATTCTCAAATTAATCATGAGTGATATAAGAATTTATCGATGTTAGGAAAATTATCGAGTTGATTTTCGATATGCTGCGTGATGTTTAAACGATGGACCGTCAAAATGAAACTTTATAACGATCTTTTCTTAATAACTTTTATGAAAATGATCTAACGATTGTCGAATTCTCGGGACATTACTAAAATAATTTATCTTACGAGAATGTGAAATAAAAATTTTACGGATGAATAGTGAAAATGAATAGTAAATGTGAATAGTAAAGTGAATAGTAAATTCTCGAAAATGAAAAATAACCGAAAATGCGGGTGGTTACTGATGAACTTCATTGAGGTTGAATGTGTATAGATTGTGAGTTCGAGGACTCTCGGCAGAATTGAAGTATCTTCCGGAAGCTTGAACTCTTTAGACATCACAAGACATTCATTTTCGAGAAGAGTACCTTGTTCTTGGTGTCACAAATTTGTGAGATCGAGAACAAGTTGAAGTTCAAGCTCCCTAACATAGTACACATTCTCAAAGTTCAAGAGAGGTGTCTTGATGGTGCCTTTCCAGTAATTCTACCATCACTTCCACCAAAGGTCACATTCCTCCTTCTTCAATAGGAACAAAATTGTGCATCATATCTCTATTTCCGGACATACTTCTTGAACAACCACTATCAACAATACCAATATCTTTATGCTTAAGGGCATTCTTGACTTGAACCCGCCTTGTGGATCATTAGATTTAGGTTTAGCAAAAGAGTAAGATCCACCATTGTTCTTGGGTTTCCATTGATATTTAGGTCTCTTATTATTCCAAGAACAACTCGCCGAGGACTTGATGCAGTGCCCCAACATCCTTTCCCATTTTTCTTAGAGTCAACATATGCAGCCTATAACCATGTTTAAAGTATGGGCTAGTGGGTTGCACATAAGGTCTATCACCGATCTCCTCCAAGGAGAGTCGGTTCTAGTCAGGGACATAAGGTGGAATATTTTTAACATTGGTCCACACTGGTCTTTGTTTCACGATTAGCACAACCACCAAATCTTTGCTCATAGAAATCACAATCCTTAATAAGATGAATTTTACTTCCACACACAAAACATGTCTTCCTTTTGGAAGATGTATTCAACAAAGAAGATGTTCGATTACATGTAGAAGTACTTAAACAAGAAACATTAAAGGAATTGTTTTAATGGACAAATTATTCAAAGATTTAAAAGACAAGGCTTGGGAAACAGTTTGGGTGGATTCCTCGCAGCTTATCCTAGAAGGCTTGTAGATAGTCTTGGGTGCAGCTTGGGTGTAGGCTCGGTGAGGCTTGACAAGGTCGACTTATCACTTGAATCACAGCTTGTAAGTAGATCCTTGATCCGATGAATTGTCACCGCCGAGAAAGGGACAAAGTCATAAGATGAAGCATCATTGTCCGCAAGTCTTTTGACTTTCGCCATATAGATGGTGTGATCCATCAAAGTCAACAATGATAGATAGGTCAAAGGGCATGAATTCACCCTAATAGGTCCAGGGACAAGATGTAAATCACCTTCCTTTCTATAGTGTTCTAAGCCTACGGTGTAGATTTACCCATCGTGCCTAGCTTCCAATCCTACATACTCAAAACCTAAGCCTATTCCCGAGTTCACAGATTGACTATTATAGAGTTCTCTAGCTAGATTGTCACCAGACATCAACCATTGTTTTGTCTAGCTATTTCCTCCGCAAGTTTCTCTTTAAGCTCTAGATTCTCGTTGATAGTATTAGCTTTTTCTTTTCAAAGGCTTTTAAGGTTAATATTAGCAATATCTAGATCAAATTGAAGCACCTTAATCTTTTCTTCATAAGCTATCCGATTCTTCCGAAACCAAACCTTTTGTCTTTCTAATGTTTTAACGAGAGTTTATAAGCTTCATTATCAACATAGCATTCATTGTATCTAGGTTTCATAGTATCATAAGCTTCTTTAAGTTCATTGTATCTTTCACTACAACCAAATATACGCTTTATACCCGAGAAAGTCCCATGAAGGCAAACCGATCATGCCTATCTTCCGAGGTGCATCCGCAAGCAATCCAAGCTTCTCTCAGACGCTAGCTTCCTCAACACAGTTCATGAGCGCCCAGTTGACTGTTCATCCATGGTGACTAGAGTCAAGTGCTAGCTCCTTCCGATTCTCATTGATATGAGTGGTAGCTAGCTCCTCTCCATTCTTCCTGTCTTTGCACTCTAGAGAAATGACCCATCCGGTGACAAGAGAAACACTGACCTTTCTCCTATCAAACCGAGCTGGATCCTTTCCTTGAACCCAAACTTCCTTCCCGGCTTCTCCTCAAACCTCTTGATATTCATCGAAGCATGGCCACCGCCATTTCGCCTTCATCTCCTCCATCTCGAGAGGTCCACCGGTCAAAATCTTTATAAACAAGATGTCACTGAGTATCATAATCAAGAACAATGAATGAAGCACATCCTCCAATACACCGCCAAATTTGGCTCGAGGATGTGATGGGGTGGGACGATAAGATGATGATGGCGATAAGATGGACTTGAAGTATGCATCATCATATTGGAGTGAGATGTCCCAACAAAGGTCAGATGACCGTAAGAGGATGCACGGTAGGAGATCGACATCGTGTTCAAGAGATCCGAGTTTGTTGTACAACTCATCAAAGTGAGCATGTCCAAATTTCACCTTTAGCCTTAAGAGCTATAATCGACATGTAACCATGATGGAGGCAAGGATCTCGTGAACTTTGAGTTGCAATCATCATTGTCGCTTTGCATTCACCGTTGTCGACTCAAGATCTTAGAAATCTGTCGTATCCCTTGTGGATACCCTCTTCTTCGTAGATGTTGAACTCTTGGAAGTGTTGTCTCAAGATAGACTTCCTCATCCTCCTGGACTCTTCATTCCCACCAAACCTAGCTTTCAGAGCCATCCGGATGTCCTTTGCATCAACTATGTGGTGAAAATCACCTAAGTGATCTTCGTGAATAGATTGAAGAAGGATGGTTCTTACTTTGTGATCCTCCGCATCGCAAGAATCTCTTCATAGCTTTGGGAGGAGCAATGGTAAACTTACCATCAAGATCCGGATGGTCTTCTTCGATCGCTACCATTCTTCACAATCTCCCATAGATTCCAATCAATATTGAAGATCCAGCTCGCATCTTCATGGTCCACATATCATACTCTTCCTTCTTTAGGTAAGGAAACTTACCATTATTGTTGGAGAGACTCGGTTCTTTGCATAGAGGTAGTGGTTTTGATGTTGTCGTTGGTGACTTGATTCATCATCGCCCTGCATAGTAAATATGTTTTGGTTGTATGGGGTGAGGTAAATAAGGTTCTCGATGATCGTAGAGACTCTTCCGAGGCTCGATACCACTTGTTGAAAACTCTCGCACCTTGACGCATCTTTAGCACTCGTGGATCGTTAGTGTTGCCTATGCAATCATAAGCAAACTAATAGACAGCCTCTAACACTCGTATTCTATAGCGGTAAATACAAGTTGTTATAACTAAGAACACTTAGATCCTCTATGGATCTTTTTATTCACCAAACTCTATGTTTCAATGAGTTTTATTTATTACAAACTATGAGGTTCCTTTTATACACAAGGAACCCTAATCTATTACTACCTAATCGACTACACATGCAAGCATGCATTTAATGACTAATACACTAAACTATATTGAGCAAGACAATTATGCCCCGCAACCTTGGGCAAGGCAAGAATATGGAGAGTTAGCATTTAATTCATATAGCGCATCGTCGATCCTAGTCAAGATTCACCCTTCAAGAAGAACACGGCAACGCTTGTACTCTTCAAGAGAATCACTTTTCAAGATTACGCTTCTACTTCAGCAGAAACATTCGGCAGTAATGACAGCAGAAATCCTACTTCACATAATTCCCAACACATCCCCATGAATGTTTCCAGAAACCACCAGTTTGTCTCTTAGGCTAGACACATAGAACGGTAAAGTAAGTTTTCCTATTGACCGGTCAGGAATGTCTAGGACATGGAAACGGTGGGTGAGCAAGTCAAAAGAAACAATCATGTAGCTCTTGAAGGTGCTACCATCATTAGCATAGAACCGTTCATACCCACACAAATAGATATGACCCCCAACATTTGATTGACTTGCTTTTTTGATTCTGATTGTGTTAGAAAGCAAGAATTGATGATCTAACACCCTCTATTATTTTGAGGAAAAGGTGAAAATTAAGACAGTGCATGGCTGTTGAGGATTGAAGGGGTATGAAATTTTTAGGAATGTCGGATCAAAGTTCTCGGGACGAATCCCAAAAGCTAAAAAACATTTTTCATACTCCTGTGATGTGTTCACATACGGGACAAATGTGCCGACTAATCGTTTGATGGATGGGTTCCAAACAAACGCCATGGTATGTTTCACAATTGGTCCATATGTAAAACTCCATACTCCATGGCACCAACCAAGTGGGTTGAGGTCAGAAAAACTTATGTTTGAGGAAAGAGGGTTCAAGTTAAAATTTTGATCTACCAAACCCACGTAACCTTTAAACCTCCGCTTGTACATCAAAATGTAGGAAACTGGTGGAGTCATCCGAACACCATAACGAACAGTGAAATGCATGTTGTCTATGCAAGACTTCCAAGCCTTGCACATAGTTCGGCATTGAGCTACCTCCTTCACTGAAAGCCTATTAACCATATCCATTTGAACTTCGATTGGAATGTTGTCAGACATTTTGAAAATTTTAAGGGTAACTTTGGTGTTTATTGGGCAACTTGGAAATTTTGTTGGGCAACTTTGAAGTTTTTCTGGGCAACTTAGAAACTGTGAGTGTGTGTTTAGAGTAGTATGGACAGGAAGAGTATAAATAATTAGAGCATTCATATATAGAAACCAACCCATAAGATATGAAGTTAAGACAACTTGTACTTGTATTAAATGCTCTAATACTTAACTTGGAGCTTAAAGAGTTGACTTGTGCTTAAAATGACCAAAAAATTAATGAACAAGTACAAGTGCAGGTTCATATACACTTGAAATTGTATGTTTCATAATTTATTTTATTTGGGCAACTATGACACTGATGGGTAACTTAGGCAATAACTAGTTTGTTTCTAACTACTAGTTATAAAAATATTGTTCTATTAACTAGTTTGTTAATTTTGTTCTATTGCCAAACATTTATCAATTAAGAACTTAAAGCAATGGTACCTGTAAACATGCCCGCATCTCCAATACCAAGGACGCCACTCAGGATCATGCTTATCGCCACTGTCATAAAATGTTACAACCCCTGTCCTGATATGAAATCGAGCCAGAAACCAATGTTTTTCTTTTTCATTGATAGGCATATAAACCTGCAGGATATGTATAAAGGCCGGGTTAACAAAACACATATCAATATATGTGTAAAGGAATGAACACACGACACTGCTCAACATCACCCATGGATTTTATACTTTTCCCCGTTAACATACCAAATGGGTATGGAGTCTTATAAGAGCAATGAACAAATTATGCAAGAACTATAGCACAATTAGCGTCATCGGGTCTGAAATGCAACTTGTATTCCACCCACAACTCTATGTGTCAGAAATACTGCATCAAAACAAATTTCATTCGGGTATTAAAGCCACAATAAAATGCAAAACAAGCTAGGTGAAAGATATACATCATCATTACCTTGTCCATAAGCCAACCTTTCTTAGGAGGGTCTAAACACACTAAGGATTCCCAAAACCTCCGATCAACACGAACTTTTGGACCAAGGAAACATACATCGAAGGGCTCCTCGCTTAAGAAATTGTCAGTACTCATCAAGAATTCATCATCGTGGATAGACTTTTTCCTTCGATAAAGAACCTCTGAATACGAGTGTTGCTTCTTAGCAATTATTTTTCTAACACGATATTCAAAACAGTTAAAACAAAGAATTTGAAAGTTGTTTTCATACCTCAACCCAAGGTTTAACATTTTTAACTCATGGGTCATATCCGGATCCCGACATCCATAGGGAGGTGTTCGATTTTTTTGAGATGCCACAAATCTTTTTGACCAGTAATACGACGACTCCGCACCATCTTTTTTACTCCTCTTGTCGTGTTATGTATGCCTTGGCTCTTTTCCGTTGATCTGAATTATAGAAAGCTAAAGACCTTTTTTTCTTATCCTTCTCAATCTTCAACAACTTTGCCTTTTCCAACCTGCGATTCTTCTCATCTATCAACGCCTTTAGAAATTCCTTTTCCTTCATCTTTTGTTCTTCCATCCTCCACCTTTCTTCCTCTTCTTTCCTCAACCTTAATTCCTCTTCCAAAAGATACTCCTGAGTAAGAGGTGATGTTTTTAAATACATTGTATACTATATTATGGCATAAGTGTAGTTTGGAAAGCACATTACCATAACAACATCATCCTTATCATCGACATCTACCGGGTCTGAACGACTGCTAGAAATAAGAGAGTCAACCAATTCGTAGAATTCACGATATAGTTGGTCTCGAAATTCATAGCTCATATGGGAAAAGGATGCAGTAAAGTCCAACTTTTCCTGTGCACGAAATAAAGTTCATTGTAAAACCAACTGTTTGTTTAAGAGATAAAGGTACAATACGGATGAATGTATTACCCGAAATCGTCAAGTTCTTTCACATGCAAGGACCTACGAAGTAATAAAAGATATTATCCTAAATAATAATTTGAATATAAATAAACTGATACTTATTATTTTACTTTGACTCGTAAATAACCTGAATAATAGTGCATGTAAAATTCCCTAAACTGCATATACCAGTC
Source organism: Chrysanthemum lavandulifolium (assembly GCA_022545495.1). Classification (NCBI taxonomy): domain Eukaryota; kingdom Viridiplantae; phylum Streptophyta; class Magnoliopsida; order Asterales; family Asteraceae; genus Chrysanthemum; species Chrysanthemum lavandulifolium. Next base: position 135,467,364 of record CM040240.1, on the reverse strand, counting down.
CGACTGGTGCTCGGCTAATGTTGGTTTCAGATCATAAATTATCTTCGAGTCCTAAATGACATCATCAACGGCAAGGAAATCAAAAAATAACATTAATACATTATCAAATTAAATAATTAATAAGCATGCATTGAAACTTTTGAATACGTTTTACCTTGCCAAATATCAATCCATAATCCGATCTTGTAAACATTACTTTCCTTGACCACGCCATCGCCTCTTGGTATGACATCGGGACTTTATTCCACCAATGACCGCTTTTTCAAAAGACTCAAGAATCCATATCTATAATAATAAAGATGCGTTAATCTCATACCAAAGCTTCAATAATAATAACTTAGGAAAATATAATATAACAAGGAATAACCTTGAAAGGCCAAACAAATCAAAGAATCGTGTATGTTGGAACATACTTCCGATCTCTTTTAAGACCTTTTAGGTTTTCCCACTCGGGTTTGATACAACATCGAGTATCCGGTCGCATAATTGCCTCCAAATGTGCTCCCCACGGAAAGGAGTTCCATGCGTCAAGGTCGTCAACCAAACGCAGGAATGTATCATCCACCTCTTCAACCAATAACCGACCCATAAAATGACCTCTAACGATAACACTAGACACACACGGATCAAGCGTCTTCATCGCTTAATTTCCGAACAACTCTTCATCCTCAATAACACCAATAAGATCTAAGTTGGAAAGTTTTACCCTAATTGTTTTGGAAATACCCTCGACTTAAATGTTAAATCCTCGAACTATATAAATCAAAACTAACATTCCCAAAACGAAGCTCAAGAGAAGAGAAAACCTGCCCACCAAAATGTAGACTACGACCATCGAGGTTATATATAAGGGGCATGTCATAGTGACGATTATCCACAAAACCCTATTTTTGTAATACATAATCTAACATATGTGATTCATGGTCAAAAAAGAACATATCCAGCCATCCTCCAAAACATGTAGTCCTAAACAATTTCCTTCGATTATGATTCAGCTTTTCTTTAATTAATGAAAAGTATTTCAATTTGCTCCTAACGATGACATTGGCTTCATATTCCTTAGAAGAAAAAAAATCAAATTAATAACAATTAATTAGTGTGAGTAACTGTAGCCAAAAAAGAGATACAACCTGTTACAACACCTTTCAAAACATTTCACTAATTTCCTAGTACGCCAATCATATTTATCAAAATGAAGCATTTCATCATACTCACAGCAAATAAACAATTACCTAATTTTAGAAAACTTTATAAACATAATAATGAGGCTCAGATCTGTATAAATCAATAGTTTACAAAACATCAGGATATAACCGCCATGACTGCAATAGTATAAACTATAGAATTGCCACGCCAAGACACGGAGTATCGCATCATTTGCATGATTTAATAAGATACTTGTCATCACAAACCTCATACACACCGACACCTTCTATATGATCCTTTTGTCGATTTCATCAAAAGGAAACATAGTTAAGGCTTCGAGGTCCCACTACGCCTTTTGTCGCTTTAACTCCCTTTGAGCAAAGGCCTCGCACCAGCGATTTGCTAGATTGTTGAAAAACAAAAGGAACTGATGGGACCTCGTAAAATTAATTATGTTTTTAAAATCATAATTATAGTTTTGCTAGATTGTTAAAAAGTTAAGGAACAATATGATATAGTTATGATTCAAACGGAAGTTGAACATACCAATGTGGCGCGTTACTTTGTAGATGTGTATGGAATTTCAACTTAGCGAACCCTTCTAAATCCCCTACGGTATTTTTGTTGTTTCAACTCCTTTTAAGGCCTCGCACTCAGCGGATTGCTAGATTGTTGAAAATACAAAAGGCAATCAGATGGGAACTTAGAATGGGTAACTATGCCGAAATTCCCTACTCATCTACAAAGTAACGCGGCCACCTAGATACGCTCAACTTCCCTTTGAATCGCAATTATATCATATTGATCCTTAACTTTTTAACAATCTAGAAAAGTGTATAACAAGTATATCGACTCAGATAAACTTCCAAACCGAGTGTAGTGTGATATGCATTAGCAAGGCTTAGATCCGTAAAAAGTTGGATAAACATCGAAACATCGGATATAACCGCCATGGTCGCAAAATAATGTAATAAAATTGCCATGCCAACATACGGTAAATCACATCATTTGCATATCAAATAAGATAATCGCCATCACGACCTCTTGCATATCACAAATACACACATGTGGCCCAAAATAAACCAACTTCTTCAAACAATTACCTATGTAAAGGAGTTGGTTAACAAAGTTGCTTGTCAATATGTTATAAACAAGTGACAGACTTTAGTACTTTCAACCTCCACTGAAATCCCATTGTTATGTCAAAACCCATTGCTATGACAAGACATAGGAATGGGTTTTCGAGGAAGCTCAGTACCAAGGTCTTTTCTAGAATTTGAGGATTCTAGAAAAGCATTTGAGCGGGATAATCAAGGAGTGTGGCGTGTCATGAACAACACACACTATATCATTATCACATTCAACACGCAATTACTAAGGCACATCTATCGTGATCATTGAGATATTCAAAGACAAGTTGAATGTAGGAAGTTGTGTATGGCCACATTGTTACTTTCAACTTGACTTTGAATCCACAACTATATCATATTGATCCTTCTTTCTTAAGTAACTCCTTAACATATATAAACTAAATTTTTTTAACAATGTAGCAACAGTCTATAACAATTATATCACACTTATATAAAGTAACAAACAATTATATCACACTCATATAAATACAAATAGCAGTGACACGGGTAAAAAAAATAAACTTCCCTAAATGCCCCATGGGCAACATTCGCCTTTGAAGATGGTCTAAAACTCCTCCATATACTTTTTTGTTCACCTACAATCCAGGTTTGCTGATTGAATAGCATGTCAGATCTAGGTTGATTTATAAATTACACCAAATGATCCCAGGTCTGACATGCCATTCAATCAACAAAGCTAAATTGTAAGTAAACAAACTATCTGCATTTGGTTAACTTATCTGCATCTAAGAAATAACCGCCATGGCTGCAAACAGTAATGAATAATCAAAGATGAATGAACGACACCATATTAAGTTTATTTTGCTATTCAAAGGTGGTGTCGTTCATCCATCTTTGATCATTCATATGTTTGTTTCGTTACTGAAGTGTACAATTAGCATTTTATGTAGATACTCGCTGATAAAAGAGACCATTTTATCAAGGTGACAACAAACAATTACATAACAATATTTAGCCCTTTCTTAACATAATACTGAGGCTCAGATCTGTATAAATCAATAGTTTACACAACATCAGGATATAACCGCCATGGCTGCAATAGTATAGAATTGCCACGCCATGACACGAAATATCGCATCATTTGCATGATTTAATAAGATACTTGTCATCACAGCCTCTTACAAATTAACAACTTATATACGTAAAGGAATTGTTTGAAAAAGTTACATGTCTAGTTTAACACACTTCTTATCCACGGAAAGTATATACTCACAGAGATGATACAAATCTTCGAGCCAATCATGGTTTATTGGGACGGACGTCTGCTAGGGAGAAATGATTATATACTCTCACAGAAAATATATATTCATGTGTTGCCATACGATGCCAACCACAATGAAACATGATTGACTTGAAGATGTTAATCATCTATGTGAGTATACCAATCAGGGGTGTATTGTTATATGCATTAGCAAGGCTCAGATCTGTAAAAAGTTTGATAAACACAAAAACATCAGGATATAACCGCCGTGGCTACAAAATAATGTAATAAAATTGCCATGCCAGCTGACGGCTAATCACATCAATTGCTTGATCAAATAAGATAATCATCATCACAGCCTCTTGCATGTACCAAATACACCTTTTATATTCCAAATTATACTTCCCCAAAAATATTTTTATTATCCTAATACACCTTTTTTGTTAAATACTAAATACAAAATACATTTCTGCTACTAACACACACATCAAACACATCAAATCTTCCCACTCAAACTCAAACCTTCCTTCTCAAACACACATTGGCAACAGTCAAACATTCCCACTCAAAATCAAATCAAACGTTCTGCCCTATGGGTACACAGTAATGTATGCTACTGAGTGTGTATTGTGACATACATTATCAAGGCTCAGATCTGTAATAAATAGATAACAACGATAACATCAAGATATAACCACCATGTGTAACAACGCGCATTTTTCGGGTTACTTTTCATATTTTTGAAAAGTTACTATTCACTTTTACTATTCACTTTTACTATTCATCCCGTAAAATTTTTATTTCACATTCTCGTAAGATAAATTATTTCAGTAATGACCTGAGAGTTCGACAATCGTTAGATCATTTTCGCAAAAGTTATTAAGAAAACATCGTTTTAAAGTTTCATTTTGGTCGGAACACCATTTCAACATCCCACGCATAACGAAAATCAACTCTGATAATTTTTCTCACATCAGATTAATTTTTAGATCACTCATGATTAAATTGAGAATTTTTAATATTTCATTTTTAAAATGTTACCAAATAAACCATGTGTCGTACGAGACTAAACTTACGTTTTAAACAATTCTACTTAGACCCAGACTTAACGATTCCTGCACTGTGTTTCTAATATGTTTTTGACACTTTTACATTTTTTGGAAAAGTCAAACATATTTCCCTCCTCCTTTGAGCATAAAGAAATTAACCTTGTACGTTCTATATTTTTGCTTAAATCGCGTAACTTTTAAACTTCACGTATAACTGTTAAGTTATCCCACGTATGACGAAAACAATATTTTGACATCTCATATCACTTTTAGACTAATTTTTGTCTACTATAAATAAATTCACGGTCATTTCCCTGAAATTTCGTTCTTTTCGGATAAATTGCGAATTACGCGTTTTTGACCCGTATTTCTAGTTTTAAGCAGCGTTTTTGCACCCAATGAGACTTATAACCCATTTTATATTTTTAGATGGAGTATAATTATGAGTTTAATCATTCCTATAAGTTTCATATTTTTACGATACCCGGTTTTACGTTTTATGGCTTAACGGCTTACAGTTAGCGATAAACGGAACCAAAACTCACTCCGTAACCAAGATAATACCAAAACAATCCACCTAAGTCATCTTATCTCTATGTGGCCGACTTAGGGGGGAGAGTCATCATTTTGGTGGCATCATCCTAACCATGGTTCATTTAGATCATTACATGTGTCCTAACTTAACCATGGTTAATATTTAACCCAATATATGGTTAACCAAACTTACCCTCCTATAATTAGCAAGTGAAATACATCCTAAATACCTTCACATACTGATTTGGGTCGTTCATACACTAAAACATTCACATCTTCCATCATTTGATCTATAAACTCCAAGTTTATGCAAAGAAGTTTCAAGTAATAAGTTACTACATCAAATCTCTAGCAAGTTTAAGTGATCTTCTTGAGTTTAAATCCAATCAAGTCACTTAGTACTTCATCATCAACTCTTCAAGATTGCAAGGGTGCCAAGGTGTTGAAAGCTAGCTCAATCCAAAGTCTTAAGTGATCAATCAAAGTCCTATCCTTACTAAGTTACTCCTTTCTTTATTGAAAGCCAAAAGTTTTAAGCAACTTATCACCACCATCATCTCATCTTATTTATTCATAATATTAACAATTTCATGCTATATATATAGTTACTATGTTGATTCATGATGTACATATACTCAATCACATGTTTTAATTCACATATTGTCGTAAGAGTAACAAACTAGTAAACTAGTCATATTCTACACATTTGAAACCATTAAAACCAGCCACATATGGACTTTCTAACTTACATACTATGGTAGACAAGATACAAAGGTAAACATAGCAACTTGAATCACCCGAAACGGACAAACGAGTCAAAAGTTATAGGCAAACGAAGTTAGCGAAACCAAAATCGCCAAAACTGCCATATTGAAACTGTTTTGGGTCTGGTCGTTGTAAAAGTGGTACTTCTGGTCCGAATCATCAAAAAGTTAAAGCACGAAAGTTGTCCGGAACGACGTTTTCCCTCAATATTAAAAAAGCTCGGACCTTGAAAATGCTTAAATAGGCCATATCCTTTCAAAAACTGAAACTACCTTATATGTAGTTTCACGACTATACTTTTGTCACAACTAAAAGCAAAACCAAGTTATTTTCTAAGCTAGTTACATATTAACTTAACAAAACTTTATTTAATCTTTGAAATTATGTTTTCACAAGTAATGGAAAAATGACCATTTTACCCTTTTCCGAAGATTTTTACCAAAACTTCATTCTTGAACATGTTAATAAGTTGTAGTCACTAGTAAGCAATGAGAACTTGTAAAAACTAGATATTTACTATAAACATGATAAAATTTATGATATAACAATCTTCATTCAAAATCTATGTTTTATCTACTAAGTGCTACAAAACTAGGGAGCTTCATGTGAGGGGTTTCATTTGAGTAAAACGATCGACGAGTTCTTTGGATTTACGTGTCCTAGCTCCTAACGCTTACTACATAACCTCCGAATTGTGATGGCCCGAACGGTAGTGCGATATGTATAAACTAAACTCGTTTTCACAACTAGACCATTTCTATAAATGACATACACAAAACCATGCACTACATCATGATCAACATAGAAACGATATAGGTTTTTATTTCTTTAGGATCATTATTTCAAACCTAAGTCGCAACATCCTATTCTAGGTTGCTCGTAGAAGTTCTCACGGCATATCCATCATTTTCATTATACATTTGATATCATTTACTCTGAGGTGAGTTCATAGCCCCACTTTCTATTACTTAAATTGTTTTACAAACCCTTTGGGAAATACATGCTTTATTTTAAACCGAACATATTGCTTTCAAATTGTATACTTATCTGATTATTTTACTTGCACTAAGTTACCGCATTTGCCAAACTTAAGTCCCTAATTATGAATCATTAATCACGAGTGAAGTGAGCGCGAATATTGTGGATAGATCTATTGGGATTGACGAATCCCGTTTGTTTGACCATGTCCGGTGAACAAACACACTATATTTGAGTAACATTAGGTAAAAATGGCAATTTTACCTGATAGGGCACGCACCGACATTTTCTCCAATTAATTTTGGAACACATTAATGCCTTAATTGCATGATGCTTAGTCTAATAATAACTGTTTTGTTTTCAAACCATTGGTGTGAGTTTATAACTCACACTACAAACATAATGTGTTCAACCATCAAACAAACTCTATGAATTTCACTCAACCTTTGTGTTGACAGATTTAAGCATGTATTTTAGGTCCATATTGTACGAGGCTGGCACCGAGGAGCACGAATACTCAAGAAGGCTATAAATTTTATTATCATTCGAAAACCAATTTAATGTAATTTGTTTAACTTGGAACCATTTGGGACCTCATTTTTGTAAACTCTGATATTTATATAAATCGAATGATAAAGCTTTTAAAACGACTCCATTAGAGTTCGTTTTCTATTGTTATGATCACAGCCATGAAGTAACACCCGTTTGAATTCACTGCGATCACAAAATTGGGGTGTTTCAGATTGGTATCGAGCCACGCTTATAGAGAAACGGGTCTAATCGAGACTTAAACTATAACTACTTTTTCAAACAAAAACATTTTATAGCCTTCCGTTCTCCGTGCCTTCCATCCTCGAGACGATTATGTGGCTTTTAGGCATTTTAAGCTATACAAACATACTAGTATATTGATATATACACTTGACATATTTTCAATCATTTTAGCTAAACGATAGACTAAACATATCTGCGTATGCCTATTCTAAGGCATTATGGCACAATCATATTTTCCCAATCTCCCAATCATGCATCTACTCATGCATTTTAGGATTACGAAACTTCCTCCAAGACATTGTAACTAACTACAATGGTCTTTCCTACTTCCCGACATTGTGAGATACAATGGTCTCATTCATTTTCAAGACACCGTGAGATACAATGGTCTCTATTACATTCTCGTACAAATCAAATCCTACAAAGGTCTCTATTATATTCTCAAACACCGTAAATCCTACAGTGGTCTCTATTACATTCTCGAATCGTAAATCATACGGTGGTCTCATTTATTTCTCAAGACATTGTGGGTTACACAGTGGTCTCTCTATCATTTCTCAAGATATTGTGGGTTACACAATAGTCTCTCTATCATTTCTCAAGACATTGTGAGTTACACAATGGTCTCTCTATCATTTCTCAAGACATTGTGGGTTACACAATGATCTCTCTATCATTTCTCAAGACATTGTAGGTTACACAATGACCTCTCCATCTTTTCTCAAGACATTGTAAGTTACACAATGGTTTAATTTACTTCACGATATTGTAAGTTATACAATAGTCTCTAAAATTATCTTATAAACATTATATGATATTGTTTTACATGAAACCCGTCATACCTATCAATTTCCTAATGGAAATATAAGAAATGGGATTTCTAAAGATAAACCGACTCATCATCTACAAAAGTCAAGTTCAAAGAAATTTCTACAATCATCAAAATTCTCTTCAAACCTTCATTGTTAAAGGTTCGTGATTCTAGCCAAGTATGGACTATTTTAGAATTACTTAAGATTTCCTTTCCATACGTATCTACCCATACTATCTTCTATGCAATGGAATGTGAAAACATAGGTTACAAGTCTTTTATGGCGGGACTTGCAATCGGATGGTTTGATATCGCCTTTGCTTAGTGGACAATTTCTCAAAAGCAAAGGACATATCACAACTATACCTAATTTAGGTATTTGAAAATTTATCGAACCTCGCTAAATATAGTCTAGTCACCTATATTTAACCTAGGGATAGTGGAACATAGTCCGACTAAATATGTTCGACTTAAAATTTTCAAATACCGAGAATAGTTATACAAGTGTTATATTCAGGTTGATTTCCTACATAAACTCGATAAACCACCGTAATTCATTAAAAATATCTAGAGACGCGATAGTGTTTTACCACTCAGCGAGATCTTAACATTTATTTATACTACTTAATTTCATTCTTGAAAGTTTTCATTTATGAAATAATCCTAACTACTATCTAAGTATAGTCATCAAATCTTCTCGTCATTTCTTAGAAGTACTAGCCTGTTTAGGTTTCAAGGATATCATTCCGCCATATTCCTTTAAAATTCACTTATGATTTTAAAACTTGACATCTCTACCTAAGAATACTGGTAAACATACACTACACTCTTCTAATCATCAACATATCAGTTCATTATCTGAACCCCATTATATGTCAATATATAAAACTTCACAAGACTAATGCTTCTTTCAAACACTAGTAGACATAAACACTATACAATATAGCATTCATCCCGAAACCACCTAAGACATGATCAACTTTGGAAATGGTTTGATAACCACTTGCCACTAGCAAGACTTTTCCTACAACGATGCTTATCACATCATTACAAATCATTTCACATCAACAATATCTTACACCTTTGATTAACAATTACCCTAACAACAAAACTATTCCATTTTGAGGCACTATATAGAAGAATGTGTTAGTTAACCATTTGTTTGGACTAAGGAGTTCGTAGATCACCCACGAACCAACTAAGGAAACCATACAAATACAAATTAGGCTCCATGCCGCACACTATCACCAAAAACTCCATGTTAGAAATTAAGGTTTTATTGATAGCCTTGATACAATAAGATATGATCCGCTTTGAGAATCGGAAAAGCCAAACTTGAGGTATATTGGACTCAATAAGATTTTAACAAAACCCTTTAGGTTATCAACTTAAGCCACATGGTACATAATACATTCTATGACCGAAACTTGAGAACGAAGATTAGAATTTCGCATATACCCACACTTTCCTAGACAATTCAACATAGGATATTACACATTGAATTCGGACGGAATTCCCATTAAATAGTGAGACCAGAATAACGCGCATTTTTCAAGTTACTTTTCATATTTTGAAAAGTTACTATTCAATTTTACTATTCACTTTCACTATTCATCCCGTAAAATTTTTATTTCACATTCTTGTAAGATAAATTATTTCAAGAATGACCGAGAGTTCGACAATCGTTAGATCATTTTCGCAAAAGTTATTAAGAAAACATCGCTTTAAAGTTTCATTTTGGCTCGAACACCATTTCAACATCCCACGATAACGAAAATCAACTCGATAATTTTCTCACATCGATTAATTTTAGATCACTCATGATTAAATTGAGAATTTTAAGATTTCATTTTAAAATGTTACCAAATAAACCATGTGTCAGACGAGACTAAACTTACGTTTTAAACAATTCTACTTAGACCTGCACTTAACGATTCTCACCGTGTTTCTAATATGTTTTGACACTTTTATATTTTTCGGAAAAGTCAAACATATTTCCTCCTCCTTTGAGCATAAAGAAATTAACCTTGTACGCTCTATATTTTTGCTTAAATCGCAGAACTTTTAAACTTCACGTATAATCATTAAGTTATCCCACGCATGACCTAAAACCACATTTTGACATCTCATATCACTTTTAGACTAATTTTATTCTACTTTAAATAAATTCATGATCATTTCCAAATTTCGTTCTTTTCGATAAATTGCGAATTACGCTTTTTACCGTATTTCCGCTTTTAAGCGGCTTTTGCACCCAATGAGACTTATCACCAATTTTATATTTTTAGATGGAGTAAAATGATGAGTTTAATCATTCCTATAAGTTTCATATTTTTACGATACCCGTTTTTACGTTTTATGGCTTAACGGCTTACAGTTAACGATTAACGGAACCAAAACTCACTCCGTAACCAAGATAATACCAAAAAAATTAACATAAGTCATCTTATCTCTATGTGGCCAACTTAGGGGGTGGGGAGTCATCATTTTGGTGGCATCATCCTAACCATGGTTCATTTAGATCATTACCTGTGTCCTAACTTAACCATGGTTAATATTTAACCCAATATATGGTTAACCAAACTTACCCTCCTATAAATAGCAAGTGAAATACATCCTAAAGACCTTCACATACTGATTTGGGTCGTTCATACACTAAAACATTCACATCTTCCATCATTTGATCTATAAACTCCAAGTTTATGCAAAGAAGTTTCAAGTAGTAAGTTACTACATCGAATCTCTAGCAAGTTTAAGTGATCTTCTTGAGTTTAAATCCACTCAAGTCACTTAGTACTTCATCATCAACTCTTCAAGATTGCAAGGGTGCCAAGGTGTTGAAATCTAGCTCAATCCAAAGTCTTAAGTGATCAATCAAAGTCCTATCCTTACTAAGTTACTCCTTTCTTTATTGAAAGCCAAAAGTTGTAAGCAACTTATCACCACCATCATCTCATCTTATTTATTCATAATATTAACAATTTCATGCTATATATACAGTTACTATGTTGATTCATGATGTACATATACTCAATCACATGTTTTAATTCACATATTGTCGTAAGAGTAACAAACTAGTAAACTAGTCATATTCTACACATTTGAAACCATTAAAACCAGCCACATATGGACTTTCTAACTTACATACTATGGTAGACAAGATACAAAGGTAAACATAGCAACTTGAATCACCCAAAACGGACAAACGAGTCAAAAGTTATAGGCAAACGGTTAGCGAAACCAAAATCGCCAAAACCGCCATATTGAAACTGCTTGGTCCGGTCGTTGTAAAGTGGTACTTCGGTCCAAATCATCAAAAAGTTAAAGCACGAAAGTTGTCCGAACGACGCTTTCCTTCAGTGTTACGAAGTTCGGACCTTGAAAATGCTTAAATAGGCCATATCCTTTCAAAACCGAACCGCTTTATATGTAGTTTCACGACTATACTTTTGTCACAACTAAAAGCAAAACCAAGTTATTTTCTAAGCTAGTTACATATTAACTTAACAAAACATCATTTAATCTTTGAAATAGTGTTTTCACAAGTAACCTAAAATGACCATTTTACCCTTTTCGACGATTTTACCAAAACTTCATTCTTGAACATGTTAATAAGTTGTAGTCACTAGTAAGCAATGAGAACTTGTAAAACTAAATATTTACTATAAACATGATAAACTTTATGATATAACAATCTTCATTCAAAATCTATGTTTTATCTACTAAGTGCTACAAAACTAGGGAGCTTCATGTGAGGGTTTCATTTGAGTAAAACGATCGACGAGTTGTTGGATTTACGATTTAAAGTGTCCTAGCTCCTAACGCTTACTACATGACATCCGAATTCGATGGCCCGAACGGTAGTACGATATGTATAAACTAAACTCGTTTTCACAACTAGACCATTTCTATAAACGATATACACAAAAACCATGTACTACATCATGATCAACATAGAAACGATATAGGTTTGTTATTTCTTTAGCATCATTCTTTCAAACCTAAGTCGCAACATCCTATTCTAGGTTGCTTGTAGAAGTTCTCACGATATCCATCATTCTCATTATACATTTGATATCATTTACTATGAGGTGAGTTCATAGCCCCACTTTCTATTACTTAAATTGTTTTACAAACCCTTGGGGGAAATACATGCTTTATTTTAAACCGAACATATTGCTTTCAAACTATATACTTATCTGATTATTTTACTTGCACTTAGTTACCGAATTTGCCAAATTTAAGTCCCTAATCATGAATCATTAATCACGAGTGAAGTGAGCGCGAATATTGTGGATAGATCTATTGGGATTGACGAATCCGTTTGTTTGACCAGGTCCGGTGAACAAACGCACCATATTTGAGTAACATTAGGTAAAAATGGCAATGTTACCTGATAGGGCACGCACCGACATTTTCTCCAATTAATTTTGGAACACGTTAACGCCTTGATTGCATGATGCTTAGTCTAATAATAACTATTTTGTTTTCAAACCATTGGTGTGAATTTATAACTCACACTACAAACATAATGTGTTCAACCATCAAACAAACTATATGAATTTCACTCAACCTTTGTGTTGACAGTTTTAAGCATGTATTTCAGGTCCATATTGTACGAGGCATGCACGAAGGAGCACGGATACTCAAGAAGGCTATAAATTTTATTATCATTCGAAAACCAATTTAATGTAATTTTTTTAACTTGGAACCATTTGGGACCTCATTTTTGTATACTCTGATATTTATATAAATCGAATGATAAAGCTTTTAAAACGACTCCATTAGAGTTCGTTTTCTATTGTTATGACTGTTGTGCCATGAAGTAACACCCGCTTTGAATTCACCGCAGATCACGAAATTGGGGTGTTACACCATGGTCGCATAAGAATGTAATAAACCGCCATGTCAAGATACGGTAAATCACATCATTTGCTTCATCAAGTAAGATATTTGTCATCACAAATCATACATATCGTAAATACACAAAACACTCCAATTAAGGTTAAAATAAACGTGTATCCGAACTAGCGGTGGTTTTCTTTAACTAGCAAGTGGTTTCGTCCGAACTAGCGTTGTTTTCTTATAAACTAGCGATGGTTTCTTATAAACTAGCGTGTGGTTTTTTCTAAACTAGCGTGGATGCAAGAACATTGTTTTATTAGAGAACTAAATGCCACTCTCTTCGAATACCGCTTATCTTAAGAGAAGAAAAAGACTTAAATTGTTTTATTAGATAACTAAATGCTTAATTAGAAAGTAGGCAAAGTTGCTCAATAAATCACCTATGTAAGTACAAGTGGGCCCATGTGAACTATATGGGAGAGTTTCCACCGCACCACATTTATTGATATTTTAAGGGTAATAAATTTTAAAACTTACCCACCCACCATATATGTTCCAAGATGAAGAAAGAGAAGTCGCTTAAGGAGGAAGTCGAAAGGGAGCGACTTATGCTCCAAGATGAAGAAGTGTTGTTAGAGATGGAGGAAGTCGAAAGGGAGGAACAAGAACGTCGGACGTAGAATTGATGCTTTGTATGCAGAGGGATGAGAGCAGATTTGAAAGTTGGTCCGAGTATCTTTACGACGATGGTTACGACTCTAACAACTCTCAAACTTGGGATCACCCGGATTATATTTAGTTGTGTCGCAGCTTAATTTTTATTGTATTTTGTTTCGTTAACCGAACCCGTTTGAACCATGATTACAAAGGTTTTATTCACTTAGTGCCGCTTATCTTACAAAGGCTTTATTCACTTAGTCTACAACAACATCCATCATTTGTTTCTCAAACTTAATAAGTAGCAACAAATCACTAAAACCACAAGAACAATTAATCACCCAATACGTTACCAACTTAAAAAATTAACCCTAAAATATCGAAACCCAAAATCAAACAAGAACAATTAGCGAAACCCTATATTAATACGATACCAAGTTAAAAAGTTAACCCTAAATTAGCGAACCCCTAAATTATCGAAACACTAAATCAATACGATACCAACTTAAAAAATTAACCCTAAATTAGCGAAACCATTATTACCGAAACCCTAAATTAGCGAAACCCTTAATCAATACGATACCAACTTAAAAATTAACGCTAAATTAGCGAAACCCGAATTTAGCGAAACCCTAAATCAATACGATACCAACTTAACAAACTAACCATCAAATACGAAAAATTAAACCACCAATACGATACCAACTAAAAATAATTGCGAAACCCTAAATCAAACACAAAATTACTTACCCTAGCCCAAATCGTTTTTTTTATAGACATTAGATCGGAGTGTGGTGGCGATTGTTTGGATTGTTTACATCACTGGTTGCTAAATGTGTTGAGTGTGTTATGTGTGATAAGAAGTGTGTTAAGGAAGATTTGTATTTGTAAATGTATAAATGTTTAAAGTTATTAAATTATTTATACACTTTAAAAAGTTTTTTATACATTAAATAGGCCTAAATACATTGTATAATTTATAACTTATGAGTTGCCAAAAATTACAAAATTGTAGGACCAAGTCATTTAAAATATGTGACTTTTTAATAATAAAAAAGACTATACTTTGACTAATAATAAAAAAAATAAGTGTACTTTTAATTATAATCTATTACACTTGACTATGTAAGACAAGACGACCCCATAAAAAGGACACATGTCACCTATATGGGAGTTGCCCACATATTCTATCGGAGAGTTCTTATGGGCGACAAGAAGGTTGAAAAAATTTGAAGGATTTGATGTAAATTAATGAAAGAATTAGGTAGATAGTGAATTTGCCCATATTTTTATGTGAAATACATCTTTTCATGATTCGTTCTTTAACTTTAATAATTACACTCGTCCGTACGTATGATTGTCCATTTATTTTTAACACGTAACCCAGAAGTATACTAGAAGTTTGGTGTGAAAGACCCATAAACAAAGTCAAATTTCTTCTATCAAAGATACCATAAAACGCCACCTATGACCTATCAGACCTGATTATCCTATGGCGTATCCACGATGCATTATGCGTCCTATTTTTCGACTAGTGGAATAACCTTCGCTGGAAGAATTGCATATATATCTTTGGTATAAGATTTTGATGTACATAATACAATGATTTTTATGCATGTCAAAGATATATATGTAATTTTACATCTTTGGAATGATATATATATAAATGACCCTAATTCGCTAAACTAGGAAGGAAAGAAACATAAACTCAACTGATTCTTTTTGTACATATTTTTTCAAGGAATTCCCACCTTCCTTAATTGTTATATTTCCACCTCTCCAACTTTTTTGCATTTTTTTTTTAATAATTTTGTTTATATAAAAAAACTATAAACCCGAAAACGCAGAACAAAACATATAAAGCTTTAATAAATCAAACGCTTAAAACCGCTGTAAATACGAATGTAAACCGACAAAAACGCACAGACTTAAACAAACGGGGACAAAGGAATAAAGACAAACTCTCCTAAGAGGAGGTGGGAATAAGACATCATATTTTTAATCGTGTGAAAAAGTGTCATTGCTCTTTTTAAGACAAGTTATCCACATCCTCCCATGTAAAGCCAGATCCAATGATTGTGCATCATCGGCTTGTACGATGTGCATCGCGGTTATACTGGTTTGACCAAAACTTTACGATTTGACAATATAATGAGTGTATCTATAACACATACCTTTTTATGGAAGGTGATTTGAATACTTTCAAAACGACGAAACTCATATTTCGAGATTTGGACATTTATATCCTTACTGAATAAATATAACAAAAATAATGTGAGGGATAAACGTCAAACACTCAAAATATTAATATCCGAATCATTTTAAAAGTCACAGAATCACCTCCTTCTCTTTTATACCTCCTCCCTATATGGCTATCAGTTTCATGGTGACAAGTGCCTTAGAATCAAGAGTCGGAGTATAAAAAATGATAAAGATTTTCTCATTACGTTGTTGTGTTTATGAATCAATTATCACATTATCGCAAAACATTAATTTTATTTTAATTCAAACGCATAATCACGTTAAACACAATACGACCACGAGTAAGATCCTTATCAAAAAAAAAAAAAAAAAAAAAAAGCTTCATGTTAATTATATGGGTGAAATTAAAGATAACGTCTTTTTTAAATCTGCGTCACATGATATCTTGTTAAAGTCGTGCCTAACGTATTTTCAATTTTTTCGATCGTTAATATGACTGTTGGTAGTTGATTAGTGTCACTCGATAAAATTTTTTGTGTTAGTCCTTAAACGATAACCACCGTTAAAAAAAAAAAAAAACAAAAACAAAAAAAACAAAACAAAAACTTTTAAAAAATTTTACTTTTTTTTTTCCAAAAATTTTACGTTTTTAAAAAATTTAAAAAATTACGTTTTTTTTAAAAAAATTTAAAAATTATAAAAATTCACGTTTTTAAAAATTTTTTTACGTTGTTTAAAAAATTACGCTTTTTAATTTTTTTTTTTAATTTCCACGTTTTTAAAAAAAATTACGTTTTTTAAAAAAATTAAAAGTTTTTTTTTTTTTTTTTTTTTTTTTAACTATCGTTATCATTTAAGCGACTAACTGAAGAATTTTATCAAGCATGACCCCAGAACCTACTACCGACAAAAATATATTACCAGATCGAAAAATTTGAAAGATGTTACCAATTACCCTTAACAAAGATATCATAGATGCAGATTTCAAAAATACATCATGATATTTAATTTTCACCCTAATTATATTTGCCATGTTCGCACTTCCAAATCATGATCTGCATGTTACAACTTAAACACAAACACACCTTTCGATTCAAAGTCTATTTAATCCTTTTACAGCACTTGGTTAGGCAAAACGAAACATTCTGCAACTCCAGATAGTAATACAAAGACAATAAAATCAAAGTCTAGTAACACAATTTACATCAATTGTTAGACCAAACTAGGTGTTTTTAAACATTCAAAACCCTTATTCTATCTACTAGTGCTACTCGTATCACAAGCCTAGAAAATTGGGCAACCCGTGACATTTATTCCTGAGCTGTGGGGCATGTTGCCAAAGGACAATGGTCTGGCTTTGCTCCCACCACTTCAATTCAACACCCTCGTTTTGCAAAGCGAAAAACAGTAGCACCCCATGAATGCTGTCCCTGCATCAAGCGCAGCCGACAGAACGTAATTATACTTCTGCCACCAGTGTTTTCGGTACTTGAACACAAAGTAGTTAAAGATAAATCCTGTGACAAGCCAGCTAGCAATATTTGTTGGGGTTGCAGGGGGCATTCCAGCAAAACCGTAAGATATGACAGGTATGTTGATCAGAGCAATCCATTTCTTTTCTGGGAATATCTTGCTCATTATCCACACGGGTACTGGCAACAATGCTCCGATTAGAAATAGCCATACCAAGTTTCTATACAAACCTCCAGGTCCAAAGAGTCGTTAGGTCCAATAAGCCCCATATAACAGATGCATCAAATGTGACCTTAAACTTGGGGCATGTCCATGGAGACTCTGGATGAAGTCCGTCGATATCACATAGGTTTTCTATATTTTCTAACATCCACCATGATACCGCAAGATTCACTGTCCCAGCAACTAGAGTTCCCACCAGCTGACATTATACACAAACATTAATAAAGTCTTTTAGACTACCGAAAAAAATAAACAGACATAATTGATTAGAAGCAACAAAACAAACCTGAGCAGTAAACATGCATCGAGGTGGGATCTTCATGTAGTGGCCTAGCTTAAGGTCGGATAAGAAAGAAAGAGCATGAACTGTACTGATTCTTCCGTATATCTTGAAAAGCAAGTTGGCAATTGGCTTTCCAGGCAAAATATACCCAAATATGAACTGAGCTATGATGTCGTATCCAGGTTGCTGCATTACATTATTAATAAAATTAAAAGTTATTAACTATTTTAGGACTTGTGAATGAAAAAGCTTCATGGTAGTATCGCACCTGGTTGGTGGTAGCTTGAATGACCCAATAGGGAGTGTAACGATAAAAGCCAGGGCAAAGGCGAAGAGAAACCCCACCATGGAAGCTGCACATCTTCTTTCCATACAAAACACATGACGAGGGACAATATTATGCTCCCAAATAGTAACACGAGATACCACCACTGTGGAACTTGTTTATAACTTTTCATCAATTTCGCGTGAATGTCTAGTTTCACGCTCTGAACTGCAGACTTGCTCTGCTTCCATATATCCCTAACACACGAAATACAATAAAATATGAGATATGTGATTTAATAGTTAACATTTATAGATTGATTCAGTAAAAGCTGTTACCCGCCATGAAATAAGGCCACATGGGTGAGGGTTGCGTGAACCTAGCAAATCCTGATCCAATGGAAAGTGCGAACAAAGGACTCAAGTAGAGCTTGCCATAACTATTGTAAGCAGCCTCATTTAGATCAAACTGTGGGGTCAAGATCCTAGTGGTGTCATACTCGTGACCAGTTCTTGTGAACAACTTGTTAGAGAATATTGGGAATTTATGGGCATCGAATGTGTTGTACTTCCAATAACAAACAGGGACAATTATGTAGATAAACATGATGAAGCCTACTCCGACATTGACAATGGAAGTCCAAGGTGTGACTAATGGGCTCCCGTGGTAAGCAGAAATCCCAGCCCAGTCGAGGGTGAAGGCGCCTAGGCCAAGACCATGGTATCCCGAGCCAATTTGTTGTGCAGTTATGCTGTGTGCCAAGCCCAGCAAACCCATGAGAAGAATGTCAAGATGGGGAAAAGGTAGCCAGGAAGCGCAGAATATGCAAAACTTAGGACCAGGAAGATCATGAAAACCGCATCCTTGTCATGCCTTGTGCTTTCGTCTCCTTTTCATGCAATGCTCTGAAATTAAAAGCAATAACATATACACAAGTTAATGGTGTTACTACTTGACTCGAATTCTCCACATAAACATTTATAATGATGTTTTTGCATCTCAGAAACAGGTTCTGCATAGCACGACAACATAATTATAGATATTTTCTTTAATGGGAGTTGCATAAAAAAATGTTGGGAACATCAACATTCTTGTTATTCAATATAATGGCAGTCTCATGATACTTGTGGGAGGGTATTCAACAATTCTTAGAGTTCAAACGGTGTCCGTTTATGTGATTTAATATATTATGGATTTTGCTACATCCACAAATTCTTTAAAAACTCGATTGTTGACGTGTCACGGTGATTGATTTTAGTGGATGTGATCCCACTAAAACCAATCACCACGACACGCCGCCAAGTGAGTGTTTTTGTGAGGATTTTATGTAAATGTAGCATACCCCATTACACTTTCATTCCATACAAGAGGTTGGACACACAATAATGGCGTGACGTTGTTATTCTTCGTTTGTTTGACTAATGCTGTCTTGATATTGTTTGAAGCACACCATCCAACCAATTGAAAACTAACAACACAAGAATAGCGTGACATTTTTATTCTTGGTTTGACTAATATTGTCCTAACTCCGTTTGAAGCATATGATCCAAACAGTTGGATACTACACTTGTATATGCATTGAACAGGTAAGAACACAATGAATGGATGATAAAAGAACCGAACAAAACGGATAGACCAGTCATTTTTAAGGCAATCGCACATATTCGATTTCCTTTTTATCCTTATTCTCACAAGTGACATACACACAAAGTTTGCTTTACAACTTTTTTGCATAACTTTGAAGTTGAAACGAATATTTGACAGAGAAATAAATCCAACTTTTCCATTATTCAAAAAAGTCACACCATACCCACAGTCCCTAAGTCCCATACCATAATACAAAAAGTACTATTAATATGTTAATGTAATTAAAAAAACATGTAAAATCACAAGCTAAAAAATAATGGAATTTTAGACTGACCTAAAGAGAGAAACCTGAGCAAGGTTTGCAGGCCACCACATCTCCACAGGATCAACTAGATACCTTCTCAACATCCCTGCCCATCCATACCCTAATATCTAAAACAAATACAGTATAAAACATTTGATTAATATATAATATAATCCATAACCAACATATAATATACCATTTTAATTACCAATTACTTATATAAACCACTAGATTAAGGCATAAATTCAAGCTAGAAAGACCAATAATTAATTTCTAGCCCCAAAATGTCATCTTCACATTGTCTTATCACTCAAATGGTTCAGTTGAGTGACAGATGAATATTTGATTATATTGGCATTTTGGTATAATCATGTAAAAACATCTGTGTGCATTATTTCATGGCTTTTTCGTGAAAATGAAAATCTTACTGGATTAAAATCATCTAACTACAAAACAACTTTTTTCTTGTGCTTACAATTGAATGTCCTTTCAGAGTATATCGGTCACGAGACTATATACACAATTTATCATGTTGAATCATTTAGTAAATTATTAAACCATTACCAAATTCAGTTAGGCACATGAATTTGGATGGACTTAGGTATAAAGACAATCTAATTGGAAATATGTAAATAATTCAATAAATAAATCAATGTAAAGATATCTAAACTAGCAATTCAAAAATCCGTGAGACTGTGACCACACAAACATTGTCTTCAATGGACCCATACCAATATCAATTATTTTCCAACTTGACTATTTCAAACAACATATAACAACAAAGGATAGTAATTGCGTGTCAACATAATGTTCATTTGGAATAAATACTACGTATTATTCTAAATAAGTCACTATTACACAAACAATAATTCAACAATCAAAATTTAGCTACCATCTAATCACTAAAATATGTTGATAAAAGTTTTTCAAAACGTCTAAAACTATATATACATAGCAATTACCAAAATGGAATATACATAACTTATCTAGAAACCCAAGAATTTATACTCAAATAGCAAAACCAACCCAGATTAAACACCATTCAAAATTGTAATTTAAAGTTTTTATAACAATATAAATAAATCTAAAAAAAAAAAGAATTACCTGAGTAGTCAAGACAATAATCAAGCTACACAAAAAACTCAATCCTTGCTTATAATAAGCTTTCATAACCGTAATAGCACCAATAGAATAAGCATCACCACCACCAGTAGACACACCACAATTCGCAAAAACCGTAATTATAACATGTTCCTTCATATTAAACGGGCCAGGGTTTAAGCTAAAACCCCGACCCATAAACTTAAACTCCTTGGTTGGCAAAGTTGCTGCCATAACTTACCAATTGGCAATACCGCGATTTGCATTAAAATCGCGGATATTGCCAAAGGTTG
This sequence comes from Chrysanthemum lavandulifolium, assembly GCA_022545495.1. NCBI lineage: Eukaryota > Viridiplantae > Streptophyta > Magnoliopsida > Asterales > Asteraceae > Chrysanthemum > Chrysanthemum lavandulifolium. The sequence continues at coordinate 135,445,723 of CM040240.1, read as the reverse complement.
TGTACGGTATATAAAAAAAGTGTTTAGGAATATTAATATGACACATGATCCAATACCAAGTGTCCATGCACGAAATGTCATTACGGGTAATGATGGGTCGTCAGTTTCGGGTACGACTAAGGCTACTTCTTCCACCGTACATTCTGCGACATATTCTTTTTCGTCGCCGGTTGTGTTTTTTGATGACATTTTTGTTGTGTTATGAAATTTTGTAAGGTTAGAAAGTACACTTACTTTGAGATATGCTTCCTGACTATGGTTTTTATAGGGAAGAAAGAGATGGAGTATTATGTAAAGTTACATGATTGCCCTTGCTTGTTAGATATGCATGTTCTCTTTTTATTTTTGGTTAATATTAAAACCTCATCTTGTCTAAATATATTTGTCCGGTTTCAAAAAACATTCTTTTAATATTTGTCCGGTTTCAAAAAAAACATTTTTTAATACGATATAATAATAACAAAGTGGTCTTTTTTTAATATTTCTTTCGTATCATAATTATTGTCTCTATGATAAAAAAATACACAATTTAAAAAATATAATTATTATTGTTTTTTCTATGTTACTTTTGTTAGAATGACAGCTTTTAACTTTAAGAATAAATTAATATCTTATTTAAAATTTGTAATAATAATTTCAAGAAGGATAATATTTTAAACTCGATCTTCCATATTTATATTTAGTAGAGACAATTAATTTTACATTTTAAAAGAAAATGTGAATTATTATTTTGGACGGAGAAAGATTGCTAAACATCAGATAAAAATAAAAGTATAATGTTGAATAAAATAACGAAACGAAAATAAGAGTATAATAATGGGTTCATGAAATAATTCTATGACCCAACGATTCTCATGTAAGACGAGACGAGAGTGTTTTAAGATCAAATAGTTGTCATACAACATACACATGTTTGTGATTTATTCTATAATGAACATATTATGGAATTATAAGTTTGTCTTTTTGAATTACAAACGTGTAATCCACTTCAGTACCATAGCTTCATCAAATATATAATAATATAACATAGTGGCATGTCATATTTTTCATGTTTGATATACCGTCATTGTAGTTTAAGTTTTCGTAAATCACGTTTTATATTAAAGCTTTTGATATTGACACATCACACGTCATACTTTAGATATTAAAATATTATGGAATTATAATGGGATTAAAATATGTTTATGAGACTATTTTACGAGATGGAGAAAGGGCAAAATAGACTTTAGGTTAAGGTCAAGCCTAGTAATAATTAATGAATAAATACATACCAAAGTGGGTGCATATGTGTTGTTACTTTCCTAGGGGTTAAGAAAATCACACGACTTATGCAGTATAACACACTCTCACTCACTATACTTAAAAAAGACTGCCTACGTGTACAAATGGCCCCACGCACTAGCGTTCCACGTAAGACTATTCTAGCCACGTCGGATGACACGTACGAAAACGGTCACGGATTTCGTACGCAACACAATGTTGTTTTTTTGTGCACGCACCTTCTGTGAACAACAATCAGCTCTTGGGATGTGTCAACTAAATGAGAGTAACTTTTGACAACGTCAAAAAGTGTGAATCTGCCTATTACTTTCGTTATATATTTTCCACAATGTCTTTTGGTTATATCTTTTCTAAAATGGCTTTTGCCATTTTAGCCGACGAGTATTGAGAGTGGCGGAGCTTGCTTAATTTTCAGTGAAAGGTGGAAGTGTAAATCAGGAAATTTGAAATGGCTAATTCATCATATATTTATAAAATCTAATGTATATAATGTAAGATGTGTATTAATATAAAGGTAGTAACCCATAATTTCTGAATGTATCCTATCAACTCAAGAAATCGAGACACAAACACTTTGTTCTCTTCGGGTCATAAAAGTAGTAACTCATAATTTCCTTAGGTGTCCTACAAAATGAACCTTGAAGATCTAGGATCATGTTTATTTGGCGATCTTGCTTCATGAGTGCCTCACAACTCTAAACTCTCGTGTAAGATTGTCGATAATTAACTTGGGCACTTTCACATATCATAATTCATATCCGTGTCTTTTCATCTTTCTTGGTCGGAACCATGTTAAGGCATCATCTTTATGTTTCAATAGGTAAACATACCATATCTCGCTATAATCACCAAGAAGAGTGATGAAGTAGAGATGACCATTTCTCGTAGCATTTCTAAATAGGCCATACACATATGTATGTACGAGATCAAGAAGATCCTAGGACCTATCACGATTCGGTTAAAAGGTTTCTTAGTCATCATTCTACTAAGATATGCACACGTCAAATGACGCAGAGCGCTTGATTCCAAAATCCCATCATTGGAGTTTTGAAATGCGGTTCTTGTTTATGAGACCAAGATGACAATGCCACATAAATGTCTTATTTAAAACATACTTGGCACATTTCGCTTCATAGGCATATACTTTACTATGCATATCAATTTCATTGATACCATTCAAAGGAATAACATTTATATAGAAAATATTATCTTGAAAACCGCAATACCATTTCCTATCAAAGATAAAGTAAATCCTCCCTTAACTCGTAGACGAGTATTATTCCCTGTAATACTAGGAGCATTATGAGATTGTTAAATGTGAACTATAAGACCTCTAGGTAAAACAAGCTTGGGTGCCGATCGCTTGGCATCCGCTTTCGCTTATTGCTAACACGCAACATGATGTGTGTCGTGTAGTGTATTTTAGATTCAAGTTTTATATTTATATTTATCCAGACTTATACCTAAAGATGAGGTCGTTTCTGGAATAGTACGCCTATGACCTAATCTAGTGAGTTTACCATATTTAAATGGGGTTTTAATTGATTTGATTATTAAACTACTAAACTAATTAAACTATTCTATGTGTATTGTGATCAATTAGAGAAAGTGGTGCTAGCCATGCTAATCCTATTATATTTTAGATATCCGTTTATTAGTGCATTGATTCAATTGTCTAATATTGGTGACTTTAGGATGCATGGAGAATATACCCTTGGTCCGGTGTAAATACTTCCATACTCCTATAACTTAAACTAGACCACTTGGTCCATGTATATAGCCTCTACACATGCAATCTCTTAGGCCATTTGGTCCATGTACCTATTCAACTACAAGCATGCGTTAAGAAGTGTCAACTAATCTATGTGATTTATCTATGGTATACCCTTGGTCCGGTGTAAATACCTACTCTTCTTACACGGTCACTTTATTGAAGAGCGCTATGCCAGCTTAAGTATTCTCGTAATATACATCTAGTTATACCCTTGGTCTGGTGTAAATAACCAGACTTAAAAGACTAAAACATATAAACGAGCACATATTGAACAATAAAACACATAAACTAAACAATATTGAACATTAAATCTTAACAAACGAAATAACAATCATGTACTACTCATAACATGGCTAACACCTAAAGGGTGTTAGCCCATAATGAATGTAAGAACACAAGAAGATAATTCGAACGAAGAACAAATAGAAATCATAGTGAAATCGATATGCAAATTGAATGATTAACCTAATGTGAGGATACGAGACATTCTCTTCTTGACTTCCTAACTCTTGGGGCTGATCTTGGGGCCTTAGAGTGGTGAAATTCGGCTGTGGTTGAGAGTGGTGAGTGTATGATATGAAATAATCCCGTATAGGATTTGTATTTATAGTCTTTTGATAGGCCAGGAATACGGCATATTCCAGAGTAAATACGGCGTATTCTGGATATCTTAATTGCTAACAAAGAAAGCATATTGCAAGCATATTCTGCTTATATTTTAACTACGACGTATGGCCAGAGTTTCATACGCCGTCTACCTTCAAATCTTCGATATACTTAGACTGGGGATAAGATCTTCAATACGGCCTATGGCCAGAGTTTTATACACTGTATACATTCAATGGTAGACTTGGACTTTGACTGCAAAGCTTCTCAATACGGCGTATTGCCAGAGTTAAATACGTCTTATGGTTCAATACTCACCAATACTTAGTGAATTCCTCCAGATATCAATACGGCGTATGGATAAAGTTACATACGTCGTATGATATTTAGTAGCTTGCATACATAATCATCCAAAATAGCTACAAAACATGTCTTTTTCCGTGTCTTTTGTAATATTGCTCCATAATCACTAAAAGTGGAAAACTTAAGCAATTAAGCATCAATTAAGATATAAACATGCAAAATATGAGCAACAATTATGTGATAAGTATAGTACTAATTAGGACTTATCACATATCCCCCCATTTGACTTCTACTTGTCTTCAAGTAGACTCTAAATTAAGTAATTAGAAAAACATTCTAAACCTTGGTTTAGGAGTTAAGCATCAAAGTAATTAACTCAACCAATAGTGCATAACCATCACAACCCACTAAATAAGAAATGAAATTCACTCATCTCTCGTAACTAATCTAGGGTGTATATTTGGTGGTACACTCAATTGCACAGTCGTAGTGAGTATTTTATCACAGGCTTGGCAAGGATACACAGCTCTTCTACTAGAGTCTAGGTCAATAACCAATTTCAAAGTCAAAATGGGTTAAAATGTGAAGGCTCAAGGGTTCGTCATTCTTTTAATCTCTAGCGATACTAATATTCCAGAAAAGGTGACATAACCACGAATACATGATCGTAACGACGACTACGTTACCCGTGACTGCTCTCGCTCTCTCTAACTCGAATAAGCTAAAGTCTAGGATTAAGTAATGTTCCCCAATAATAATATATCAAAAAAGGTGACAAAATCATGAATACATGATCGTAACGACGACCACGATACTCGAGATTGCTCGATTCCTTAATCTCAATAAATCAAAGGTTAGGATGAAAAATAAATAAGGGTAGGATAAGACATGGGAAATATCTATAATTGGTGTATATAGAAAATAAATAAAACAAATAGATTATGTCAGACCCAACCTATTACTACTAACTACTACCTTACCACAGACCTAAAAGAGACATTTATCATTGACTAACTCACGCTTTAACACGGAAAACATATGCTTTAGTGACACAAGAATAAGACTCAAATATACCTCAATCAACATCATCAACAATCCCAAGTTAGCTATCCCGAATTACCAACTCTAATAAGATCCCAAAATATAAAATAAAATAGTGTCAAAGTTAAGGCCACCGTACACTATAATAAGTGGTTTATATTATGTACCACTTAAACTAAATACTGAAATTCACATTTTTTTTGAACTGATAAAAACTAAAAATCAAACTAATGGTACATGACTTTACCATTTTCACCAATAATACTCCATCATAAGATAATCATAAACGCATAGAAATTCGAATGAAATAAAAACTAGTGAAAGTAGTAGTACAAGGGTATGACACGATTACATTTCACATTCCCATTGCATAGCGCAATTTTCTCGACCAATGTCTCTCTAGAAAAGAATCGAACGAAAAAATCACACGAACACAAGAAATAAATGGGACACATATAGTAACTAACAATCAAACAATGGACTTCTAATTTACACGGTAGGCTAAGGTGTAAAGTTGTAACGAAATAAAATATTTAGTGGAGGCACAAAGGAAAAGAAAGGCTCAACAGGTTATACTAGGAGAATCTTACTCTAAAAATAAGAGTAACAAAGGGTTTAAACAGGTGGTCAACTAACTAGTGTAGTTAGCTGATAAACAAAAATATGTAAAATGACATGGGCCATTTGGGTAAATCCTAATAGTTATGCCTCGTACGTTGATTTAAGCCGATCACATCATGTTTCCTGATAACATCAAATTATCCTGAATATTAAGTGTCAATTTCCCCCAATAATGCTTGTAACTTATATCATTTATATGGATTTACGCGTGTTTTCCATTATATTCCACTTTCAGGTAAATTACGAGCATTGGAGCTAAAGAGACGCGGAATTGGAGAATTATCAAAGATTTATTAGAGTATGCTCACTTTGAAGAAGTTACGGCGTAACTCATCTCTCACATTACACCGTAACTAAAGCGTGACTCAAAAAGCCAACTCATCAGAAGATTACGGCGTAACTCTCCCAAAAGATTACGACGTAACTATATTAGGTCAAATGAGGTTTCGCGCCGCTGATAACTACGCCGTAACTCTTGCATAAACTACGGCGTAACCAAGAATTATTGAAGATACGGCGTAACTACTTATAAGGTTATGTCGTAACCAGCAGACCTAGTGCAAATTACGAAGAAATAGAGGATTACGGCGTAACTATTCTATTATTTACGCCGTAACCCAAATCTGGCCTATAAATACCCCACGATTTCCAGCATTTGAAAGCATCCAATTTCACACACCACAACCAAAGAACGTGGGAAGAAGCCAAAGGCAGGTTTAGAGGAGCATACGGAGCTATCTCCAAGGGAGAAATCACTCCCCTACGATAAGCATTAGCATTTCTTCTTTTCTTTACTTTCGATTCATGTATTTCGTAACATTAAATATTGAATTGATTTGTATGGTTAATATGAGCGGCTAAGCACCTCTTGGTGCTGGCCTAGTTATGATTCCTTAATTGTTTTGTTTGCTTTATATTACTCCGTATAATTATTTCTAAGTGTATGCATGCATAGTTTATTGGTAGCTACCCTTGTTTCGGTAGTTTTGAATGGCGATAGAGGCTAGTTGCTTAGAGATATGACCAATTGACCCTAAGTGAGTAGACCGAGACAGAAGGGTAAGATATGACTAATGATCGACCCTTTCTACTTGTGCGATCCGACCAACCGATCACCTACCGTTTGGATGAACTTAAGAATTAGGGGTGAGTGTTTAAGTTGCTAACACCCGGCACTCACTATTATAAGTCTAGCATGTAGCGGTACTTAATGACTCGGCTTAGGGACCGTGGAACAACGGACTTATGAGGGACACCGACTTCTCCAGTGGTGGCATCTTTGCCGATAGGTTAGGCGAATTGACCAAATGTTTGTCCTCGACTTTGACCCCACCAAGTAATTGGAAGTAATTAGACGTAGACATTACTAGCTAGGATGATTAACTAGGTTAGCACCACTCTCCTCTATTGATTACACCTTTACCTTTATCTGCTTCTATCTGCTTTAGTAGTTAATTAAATAATTCCTTATTGAAATCATATTAAAATTTGTGACACCTAGACTTAGTATTAATCCAACACACATAGCTCTTGGGACGACCTCGGTTTTACCGAATATTACACTACACATGACAGGGTACACTGCCCGTTAGTGCATTAGGGTAGACCATAGGTATAACGAGACATTATAAATATTAAAACCCGTCAAGAAACTCGCATCAAGTTTTTGGCGCACGCTCGAGCTATTTTAGGATTTTCATTAAGTCTATTTTAATTTTCTTTCTTCTCTTAAATGTCGGATAAAAGACTGAAGCTCGAGGCATTTTTGGCCACCCCATTCGATGATCCGGAGAAACAGCTTTGGACAAGGAAAGTTTACTCTCGGTTCCTATTCATAACATCTTTTCATTTTACGAATCGATTAGTCGGCGACGAAACCGGAGGTCATTGATGAAAATAATATCGACACAGGATTCTAGTACTGAAAAATACTCTATTCCAGACCAATTTATTCGAGAGTTACACGAACTTAAGTTTTCAGGAGATGAAGATGAGGACGTTCAGAATCATGTAGAAGAAGTACTCTACTTATCCTCTCTTTTCAGCGTCCGAGGCATCCCGAGCTATTATGTTACCGCAAGAATTTTTCCTATGACTCTTACTAGAACTGCGAAAAGATGGTACAATAAACTTCCTAACGAATGTAAAGGAGCATGGGATAAATTAAGAAGAGAATTTGTCCAACAGTTTTGCCCTCCTTAAAAAATGGCCAAATTTCTTGGTAAGATCTATCAATTCATTCAAGTAGGGGAAGAAATGCTTTATCAGGCATGGGAAAGGTTTAATGAGCTACTTTATTGATGTCCCACTCATGATTTGAACAAACATCAGATCGTCTACGTCTTCTACCGGGGAATTAATGCGCTAACACGGGAACTATTCGATTCTCCTAGACCTATTCCTAGCATGACCCCTGACCAAGCCTTGGAATGTATTCAACGAATTTCTAAACATTGCTACAAATGGCATAAGGATACAGGGTACGGACCAAGAGACAATTTTGATCATAAGGTAATGAAGACATTGACGAAGCAAGAATACAATTATGGTGAAATTTTCGAAAAACGAAGACTGGAAAGAGCAAATTAAGTTGAAGCGTGTAGGATTGAGAAGGTTAAGAGTGTATTTGGGACCAAAATCGGGAACAATCTTCAAAAAAATATTCTTGACCACATCAAGGAATCGAGGGAACGAGATGAGAGAATTGAAAAGATTATGAAGACATTCGTGGAAAATACAGTCTCTTCTCTCAAAACTCATGAAGATCGGATTAAGGGATTGGAGAAGAGTGTGAGCTCATGTTCATGAGCCATCACAGATTACCTAGCGACTCGGGAAGAGGAAGTTGTCAACACGGTGGAAACAATCCTTGAAGAACCGACTACCTTTTCGGAAAAGGTTAAGCGACGAATCAGCATGGAGAGACTCTCACCTCTAGACCAAGCTTTACCGTAGAACGCCTCTTACTAATTCCATTTGTTGGGTCCAAAAATTGACCCAATCACTCTTAACAAGATTTGAAAATAAAATAGCCTAACTCACTAAATAAATAGTGAGTGACTCACTGATAAAGAAATCAGTGAGTGTTGTTTAGCGCTCTTTATTTACTGATATGGTGTCAGTGAGTAAAATATATGAGCTACAAACAACACCAGTGACGCTGAGATTTTGACAAATGTCTCAGCGATCCTGAAGACACTATCTATACATACAGACTGAAAAATATGGGTAGAAACTTCCAAGAGAAGAAGTCAAACAAGTACAAGACTTTACCATAAGAGTGGGAACATTGTGATGACAATTCAAAAGAGTGGTTTGTGCTTTTCCAAAAGTAGAAGAAGATAGACCACATGAGGGACCACATGTCACCTACCACCACAAGTCTTTGTATCTTTTGTTCATATAAATGTCTGTAATTGTAATAGATAGGTATGCATTCCTAAACAAACACATAATACTTACTATTAGTTGATAGAATCATCCTCTCATTGAAACACAAGCATAGCTTGGATCAATGAGAGTTTATTTGTCATTCAATGGGGATAATATACCGAAATTATCCCCGTAAAAAGTTGAGGATGTTATCATGTAGTCTAGTTGGTATTGAGAAATCTTGTATTAATTGTTCATCTTTATTAGTGAAGTTGTTATTTATTTTTAACAAGATTTACTCAATTCTTTGGACTAACAAGTGGTATTAGAGCCACGTTAGATTATTCTCATGATCCAGATCCGTTCAAATTAATACTGATAGCATCCTTTATTGTCAAAAAAGTAAATGTGGGATCTTCAAAAACTGCTACTGCTGAAGAAATTTTTGAGGGAGAGAGACACATTTATTAAATGACAAATCCCTTCCTAACAACCCAAGCAACCCACTGATTGAAATAATCAGTCAAAAACCCACCAGTACCGACACATACACCACTGATTTGTACAACCGTACAACCACTCAAATCACCATTATCACACCATCCTCTCATACAATTAAAAATCACTCAACCGATAAAAAAACAAAAAATCCAAAAACTCTCTATCAAAAAGGAGAGCAACTCAAGATTCACAAAATGTTCTCACACAAGATTCGATCAAAAACCCACCACTACACTCGATCAAAAATGATCTCCTCATAAGTCGGATCTATCAACTCACATCAAAACACATAAACACAATTATTACCAAAACCGATCTAACTCGCCATCACAAACACAACCTCTCGACCTAAAGAAAAAGCCTCACAGACTCGACGACAATAGTAGCGACGGTCACAACTTCTCTTGTGGCTTCAATGACAACCACTTTCACTATCACTAACAAAAGTGATGATATGTTTCAGGTGAGAAAGATGGGGCAGATGCCATAGAATATGGGTTTCACCCGACTATATTCTTGTTGGTTGTTGTTGACAGGTCTTGAGAAGTACGGGTAAGAGTCGCGCGAAGTACGGGTAAGAGTCGCGACTGAAATGGCAAATGGGTTTGCATCGGAATTTGTTTAAGATGGTGGTTAGAAAGAATAGTGGGTTTGAATTGAAGTTTTGATATGATTATTTGTTGTTGGGCTCATTCAGTTTTGCCAGAAACTGAGTAACATTTTTCAGTGTCGTTGAAATGTCAGGCTCAAAGGAAAGAGATAAATGGGTATGCGTTGTGCGAGCTCATGTACTAATTAAGAAATCAGTAAATTAAAAAGGGTTTCAATTTCCCTAAATGAGCTTGTTGTATGCTTTGATAGCTGGTAAAAGTCCCTGAAAAATCAGGGAAGTTATTGCGCCTTGATCGGGTTGAAGCTGCATCAGGTAGGAGTAGTTTCAGGCGATACGGGTATGGGTCATGTATGAGGAAGTGTATAGTTGGGAATGGGTCATAACTTAGGATGTGTTTATCATAGATGTTGGGCTGATCCTGATGGAAATGCTAATAATGTTTCGGGTTAACTGATGCGTTTATCAGTATGAGGTTGTAACTCAGGGAGTAGTAATGTGGGTTCGGGCTGAGCTTTTGGAACATCAGGGAGTTATGAAAAATCTATGCTTAGTGTTAGATCAACTCACTGACTTGAAGAGTCCCTGATACTGAGAGACTAAGAGACTATCAGACAGAAGTCATTCATGAAGCAAGACTCTCAACCCTGACCCGAGACAAAGTCTCAAGAATCACATCCGAACCTGGAAACCACAACATTCACTTAAATGCTTAACTTCAAAAACTTCTTTCAATAAAGCAGTTTTTGAGGGGGAGATGATGAAGCATTTAATCACTACACGACACCAAATAAACTCACAAATAGCAGGTCTAAATGCATATCAGTTTTGAGCTATTAGTAAATGCATATCAGTTTTGAGAATCAACTGAATGCAAGGCATTCACGATCTCAAATCAAAAGCCATAGACTGAATAAAGTTGTGTCACGATGTGATCAGTGGGTGGTGACTTTCAGGCTAAGCCTAAATGTGATAGAAATTAGAGATTGGGTCTATCAAGTTAAACCTGAATGGAGGCATGAAAAGGGATGTATGTTATAGTAGTTTAAGGCTCAGCCTAAAAGGTTGAAACTAACTCAAGAAGTGAAGACTCAGGGAATCTAAATGTGTTGTTCGGGTTGAACCTGAACCTGAAACTGAAGGTCACTGAAAACACTCACTACCCCTGATCCTAAAAACAAAGCGGAAGTGACCTAACAACGTTCAAGTCTTTGAAACCCGAGTCCCTAAACTCATGGTAACTGAACAAGGTCACAAAAAATCTGGAAGTTCAGGTCCTGCAAGCAAGTGATTGAAACTTGAATGAGTCTATGAAACTGGGGTCCTGAAAACAAATGCTCACACCGAACCATAAACCTTGAAACTTTGATCCAAAGTCATCGAACCCGATGGAGTACCGAACATTCGGCCTCGAACCTCGAAACCAAAAGAGTAATCAAGAATGAGTCTCAAACACGGACCGAAAACATGTAGTCACTCCGAACTCGAAACCCAAGGTGAATCTGAAGCCGCTTGAGTACCTAAAAGCATAACCTGAAACAAGGTACAAAGTGATCAGGAAATACTTTTTGGTGTGGTGAATGTACGTCAGGGATTAATGGAAGCTAACTCAGGGAGTGATATCAAGGTGTGTTAATGTGAACGTGAACTTGATCCTGAAACCTCACCTCACCTCACCTCAGTGACTCTAAAACCCGAGTCCCTGATTGTGTGACTCAAACCCGGAACTACCTAAAAATAGGTATAATACTGAAAACCAAAACCGTCCCTCAACCCGTGGTGACTGAACCAAGTCACTGAAAAACATATGATCCCGACTCCCTGAACTCGTGGAGTCTGAATATGTCTCAAAAGGAGACAAGTGCTCACCTAAACCCATGTCCCTGAAGCAACAAAGAAACAGTATCCTCATAACCAAACCAACCTGATTCACCTAGGCTATTTGTATATTCAAATAGGGGGAGACTGTTGGGTCCAAAAATTGACCCAATCACCCTTAACAAGATTTGAAAATAAAATAGCCTAACTCACTAAATAAATAGCGAGTGACTCACCGATAAAGAATCGGTGAGTGTTGTTTAGCGCTTTATTTACCGACACGGAGTCGATGAGTAAAATATATGAGCTACAAACAACACCAAGGACGCCGAGATTTTGACAAATGTCTCGTTGATCCCAAGACACTATCTCTACATACAATCAATCGAAAAATATGGGTAGGAACTTCCAAGAAGAAGTAAAACAAGTACAAGACTTTACCATAAGAGTGGGAACATTGTGATGACAATTCAAAAGAGTGGTTGGTACTTTTCCAAAAGTAGAAGAAGATGGACCACATGAGGGACCACATGTCACCTACCACCACAAGTCTTTGTATCTTTTGTTCATATAAATGTCTGTAATTGTAATAGATTGGTATGCATTCCTAAACAAACACATAATTCTTAGTATTAGTTGATAGGATCATCCTCTCAATGAAACACAAGCATAGCTTGGATCAATGAGAGTTTATTTGTCATTCAATGGGGATAATATACCGAAATTATCCCCGTAAAAAGTTGATGATGTTATCATGTAGTCTAGTTGGTATTGAGAAATCTTGTATTAATTGTTCATCTTTATTAGTGAAGTTGTTAATTATTTTTAACAAGATTTACTCAATTCTTTGGACCAACACCATTAAAACTGGTCATGATAATATTTTGCAGGAATTAAGAAATGATGAGACGATTCAACTTAACGAAAGATGTTCAGCTGTTTTGAGAAATGAGCTGCCACAGAAGGAAAAAGATCCTGGTTGTTTCACTCTCCCTTGCTTAATCGGGAGTCTCAATATGTGTAATGACCTAGCTGATCTTGGAGCGAGCATAAGCAGAATGCCTCATTCAATATTCCTAGGTATGGGAATTGGTGACCTTAAACTAGCCAAGATGAAAATTGAAATGGCAGATCGATCCATGCAGTCACCTTTAGGAATCGTTGAAAATGTGTTGGTAAAGATAAAGAAATTCCTTTTCCGTGTAGATTTTGTTATTCTTGACATTCCTAAGACAACAGAATACACATTTTAGGCGCACCTATGCTTGCTACGCCCATACAAAGGTAGATGTCTTTGCCGAAAATTAACTCTCAAGCTAATGGAGAGATTGCAACGCTCGGACCTAATGAACTCCGTCCACTACTCAAAAGGTATGTGCGGTAGACCCAATAGGCAATTTTGGTAACGCTCTAGAAGAATTTCTTAGTGATCCCCGGACCACAAGCGAGATAGATTCTAGGAAAGATTTTGATGTTTTTGTCAATTTTGAGGAAGAGGATAATTTAGGAATCAGTACTGATGACTTCTCGAGTGACATCGAAATGGCCCCTTGGCAAGACAACTCTGTGAAGAATTTTTCACAAACCGATCAACCTAGATTTTATGAGATGGGAACCCGCATTCATCATAGGAACCCCTATTATCTGAAGATCTCATGCAAAATCAGGTACATCGATTTCCATCCATTTATTGACACAGCTTCCCTAGTTAACATTATGTCAAAAGAGTGCTACAACCGAGTTATGAAGAAAGAATTAGAATATAAGGGGAATAACTTTCTTGGGTTTGCAACTAACATCTGTGTCTTCGTTGGGACTCATTCATTTTTGGTGGACTTTATGGTTTTGGACGACGTGAGCGAGTTTGTGGAAGATGGACTAACGGGGGTAATTTTAGGAAAACCTTTAAAGGAACTGTCTGGGCTAGATAAAAATGAAAAAGATGGGTTAGTATGGTTAAAGATAAACGATGATAAGACAATCTTCAAAATTCCAAGAACCATTAAGAATTTTAAAAATTGGACCAAGAGGTAGTTGAGCCACGCCCAACCATTGCTCGATATCAGTGACGAAGACAAGGCAAAAGGTATTGACCAGCCTTACCAGAAAATCAAGAGTTTCTACTCGGGTTTTTTAGAATTAGGCAATGATTACAAGCGGGATGAGAATCTGATCAGCTGGATTCAGCGTGGAGATTGCCACATCCACGATTTAACAAACCAGCACTTTTAGCCCCACGGCTCTGAGTCTAACTTAAAGACTCGTAAATAAAGAAAAGTGCTCTTTCGGGAGACAACCTGAATTATCCATTTCTTTTGTTTTGATTTCATTTCTGTAGGGTTTTGTGTTTTTAACCATTTTTGCAGGAAACTTGGAGTGATTGCCACTGCAGCATGCTGATCTGACCATAGTTACGGCGTAACTCATCTCAGTGGTTACGCCGTAACCAACCCCTTGCAGCAGAATTGCGGATGCATTACCAATTACGGTGTAATTCCATCTCAGTGGTTACGCCGTAGCTACACTCTTACAACGTATGCTAGGTTTTGCCTAGTTACGGCAGAACTCCTTCTAAGATTTACTGACGAACTATCCTCTCGCTTTACTTCTTTCATTTTAAAACACAATAATCTTGTATTAGTATTTTAAATGAACTTTATGGTATGTTCCTGTAAACCCTCACGAGACTTCACTTGTCCACTGGGACACCAAGTGGTTTAAAAGGCTTGTTGCATATGCTAAATGCAACCGAGATTCCTACGAAAGTGAGTTAGGTTTGTTTTCATTTTCAATTTTTTTCTTTTTAGAAGTATGCTTGTCGGTAGTGTGATTTCGTGGATTGAAGTTTGCTCATGGATGCTTATACGAAGGCACGCCTCTTTTCGTGGGCCTTCTTTCTTTTCGAGTAAATTTCGAAGTTCTCGCCTAATTCTACTTTTCTCTTCACCTTTATTTAACGCTTAGTATAAAAGGGACTTTGTACAATTCAAGTGGGGGACTGGAGTAGAATTATCTCTTGAACTTTATTTTTCCCTCGTTTTCTAGTTTATTTTGAAAAATTATGCCATTTTAAAATTTTGACATGTTTTTCTTAACCTAACTAGATTAGACTTTAGCCGAGCACATACAACCCTTGATATTATATGGTGAGATTAGCCTTATCCGTTTCCAATATTTTACACCAAATCCACCAAATTATGAGTGTCTTGGTAGCTTGTAAACTTTAGAACTTGGCCTTTGCATCATTTCGAGACCATAGACGAGGTATGTTGAGTTAGCTCGATGTATTTGGACTTTTCGCTTTAAGAAGGCGTTATTATAGGATTATCACCCAAATAGCCTACCATTGTGTGTCTATCGATTAGTCACCTCGACTTCTCGACCCCCATGTGAAACCCTTTGTTGCACTCACCTTTAGTGCAAGATACCCCTAGATACACCCATCCGAGCCATTCATTTCATTTTGTTAACCCAATATATCGTTTCGATAAAACTATACACCTTAGTGATTGCGTAAAAACCGCTAAGTTTTATCACACAAACCGCCACTTCAGGAACGGTCGAATCGTAAGAAACTTAAAACGGTTCGTAAACACAAATGCAATGAAGATCGTGAGAATATAATGAATTCCGGGTCGTTAAGTCCCACTTGAGACTCAATGGTGTGTAAACACTGATCGATGATAGAACGATCACCAAGGATAGTGATCGAAGAAGGTTTTGATGAATAATTATACCTAAAGAAAAAGGAAATAAATTACAGAGGCTTAAATGCAAATTAAAGAAAATTAAAAGATAAAATATATTAAATAAATGCTATCACTATATTTAAAATGATGTTTGTTTAAAACTTAAAACGACGCTTAAATAAAAACTACGAACGCATTTAAATAAAACGTGAAAATAAAGAAGGAAAATACCTACGGATATGAAAAATACATTTTTACAATCCTAAATATAAAAGAAAATTATTAGAAAAGGAAAATTATTTTTACAACTATTTATTTAATTATTATTAATTAAAAACTATTTTTAAGTATTTAAAATGCACTAAAATATAAGAAAATACAAAGTTAACCTAGAAAATGAAATTATAACTTAGAAAATCTAAAATATGATAAAACTAATTTTAAAACTGAAAATATATTTTTTACACTTTTTATATATTTATTACTAATTTAAAACTATTTAAAACTAATTAAAATGCTAGAAAATACTATTTAAACTAAGAAAATTATGGAAAAATATTTTTTTGACTTTTTATATTTATCTTAACTTAAGAAAAATGAAAAATTATTTTTTTGAAACTTTTCTTAATTTTTTGTATTAAAGGCTAATTAAAAAGTGCTAAAAACTGAATTAAATCAAGAAAAATACTAAACAGTACTGGAAAAATCTGAAAAATTCAAGTTAAGTCTAAAATAATATTAGTAATCTAGGAAAAATGGAAAAACAGATGGTTGTGTACAAGAAATAGCAACTGCTATGATAAGTGCTTATAAATAAGCATTTATTTTAAGCAAATAAGCACCAAAAGGCACCAACTGATAACAGAAGCCAAAATAGGCTACAAGTACCAAAATGCAACAAGTATCAACTGCTTTAGGCCTCTAAATTGCAACTTGATCAGATTTGGCTTATTTCAATTTCAAGTGCAAAAACAGTTTAAGGTACTAAGTTGCAGCCACAAATTAAGCACTCAAATAAGCTAGAAATCAAAACAAGAACTTGGAACCTACACTAGACCTAGCCAACTACTTATGAACCAAATTAGAGCCCTGGACAAGCTCAATGAGCTATGTGCAAGGTCATTAAATCGAGGAAACTCAAAGATGTTTCGAGTTTTTGTGAACAGGAGATCGGACCTAAAAGAGAAGTCGCTTGGAGCTTTTAAAAATTTGTAAAATTCTACAAAATGATGATAATGAAATAGACCATTGAAGTTTTAAACACAACAAGTTTCACTTAAATTGGCCTAAAGATGAAGCCAAGAAAATCTTTCCATTGAGCTCAAACCGATTTTCCAAATTTTGACTTTTGTAATAGAAATGAAACTTTGACTTTTTGGACTTTGATTCAAATTTAAGGACCGATATTGGTTTATTATGATGAAATGAAGTTACAAAAGCTTTGTCTAAGAATTCCAAACACAAAACAAAACTTTGGTTTTGCAAAAGCTTCAACAGCTAAGCATTATGACGTATAAAAGGTAATTTTGACTCGAGTGGTTTGCAGCACAAAATTGTGACAGATATGAGTTAATATGGACTTAACAAACATGAAGTAACAAGTTTTAACCAATGAGCTAGCCTCTAAAACAGACACAAAGACTTCCAAACACACCTTAATGTACCGATTTGTAATCAACTCTAAACTAAACACTTAACCAACTAAAACAAATGATCAAACTAAGTTAAATTAACCTAAGTACAACTAATTAAATAGGTTAGAACTAGTTATAACTACAAAAAACAGATAATGCAATGTGACTTGAAATTAACTTACAAACAGTCCTTAGCCACAATGGCTTGAAACTGAATTACAATGGATCTCATCCTATAAAAATCAACCCAATAGACTGAATCAACCCACATCCAAAGATCGCTTCACCCATTATCCATTTTCTTTTCAATTTCGCCAGCTTTGACTTTCTTTGACCAAGAACCAATTTTGCCTAAAAGCTCAAATGTAAGCTTATAGAAGCTATTAGAAGCTTGTATAAGCTTCTTGAACCGAGAAATGAGTCGTTTGAAGCTTTGTATGAGAATTTAAAATGTAAAATTGCAACAGTGAGCTTGGAACTTAAAATCTTAGCACAACTTGAATTGATACCTTGAAATAGTTTATAATGATACAAGAACCTTAGTTTGATACAGAGAAACAAAATTCTACAGATATTACACTAAATTAAAAGCTTTGTATTAAAAACGACATAAGTAAAAATAAAAAAAACTACAAGACTCCCTGTCTCTTGCTCCTCTTGCTTTCTTTTATAATCCAAAAGTCTTCTCTCTCTCTTCTGAATAGTTCCCAGCAAATTCCTTGGCCATTGGATGACTTAAACTGATCCTGGCCATTGAATGGATTTTTGGCGCCAAAACTTGTTTATCCACTGGGAGGTTGAGTGAAGGGGTTGAAGGAGCATTTAATGCTATTTGGAGGTTAGTTGAGGTGGGGGGAACAAGGTGGAGTGATAGAGAGGAGGGATGGAGGACCGGCTTACAGAAGCAGTTGGTGAAGAAGGAGACTTTGGCGCCAAGGAGATTTGACCAGGCTTTTGACTTGGGATTAAATATAAAAGGGGGAGGTCAAAAGTGGAAGGGTCCAAAAGGGTAATATGGCAGGGGGTCATTTGGTTTATGACAAGGTCCAAAATGGTATTAAAGGGTTTAATGACAAGGACCTAATGTGTAACTTCTGAAAATTCAAGGGACCTAGGCTGCCAAATCTGCAAAGTTGCTCCAAGGACTAAAAGTGACAAGCTCCAAAAGTGCAAGGACCAAACTTGACATTATCAAATTTCCAGGGGCCATTTTTGCCAAATTTCAAACTTGAAGGACTAATTTTGTAATTTCTCAAAACTTTTGACATTTTTCACCAAAGGACTAATTTTGACAACTTTTGATTTTAAAAGGACCTTTGGTGATTTTTCTTTGAAATTATGTGCTTAGGACTATTTCGATAATTTTGAAACTGGGGACTGAAACCGCCAATTATGCAAACTTAGCTCATTTTTCATCCGATTTTGAACATTTTGCATCCGAAACATATAAAATGCAATTTTGGAATATTTTCAGATTTTGATGCATTTCGAGCATTTTAAATGTTTTGCAGCTCAGATTAACCAAAATGATGAGTATTTACACACTCATCAATCCCCACACTAAACTATTGCTAGTCCCTAGCAATCTTTTGAGAAAACTTAATGGATTTGAATCTCTTTACCAAAAGCCATTACTTCCGGAGTAGCCAAATGTTTCAGCTCAAGTAAGAACCATGGTACACCGATAACCATATGATTTTGAGCAAATCATCGACTTTCAACTGATTTGATTTGTCTTTACCGGCCGCTTTGCTCGACTAGCCAACTCTTAGATAAAATATCTTTGGTGAGTCGATTACCAATTATGGTTTTCCAATCGCCTTTACCACAAGCCATAAACTTGCGGGCTAGCCAACTCTTCACTAATTAAAGATATGGTGAAATAACACCATACAATTTTGGGCAAATTGCAAGTCGTTAACGGATTTGAGATATCTTTACCAAGAGCCGTTTGCTCTCGGATTAGCCAATCCTTTTGTTTATTAGACAAGGCGGATCGATAACCAATTGAGTAAGTGCAAAACACTTACTCCAAAAAAATTTGGCCAAAACGGGAATTAGGCGGTATAATTATATGATAAAATTCGTGAGAATTCCCCCACACTTAGAAATGAATATTGCCCTCAATATTCAAAGTACCATGGTATGCCAAACCGAGAACGTAAAAGGGAATACTACGGCCATTATTTAGAACGTTTTTTTTTTTTTTTTTTTTTTTTTTTTAGAAAACTTATATATATATAACATGGGCAACTCCCCACACTAGGGTGGTACACACGGTGAAAACCCATGTTTAGCTATCTTTTTGATTACCGAGTCGCTAGCTTGACTCGACCCCGAATTAATTTGTTCATGGGGAAATAAGTGGAGGGGACAATCTCCATCGGACTTTCATTCAAGATGTTTGGACAAACATTTGAAGCACGTGAAATTTCCACACCGATGAGATAAAGAGAGACAGACCCGGCTCATAAATGATAAATAAAAATGCTGGGGTCAAAGATAGTGTCCTCACTCCCGAAGGAGTGAAGAAGAGAGGAAGTCACATCATAAGTGAGGAATGGAAGGAAGATGTTTATAACAATTAGGATCCATTCGTCATCCTCAAATGTAGACATATCGGGAGGAAGGGTGAAGGTAGTATTATCAATAAGCAAACTCTTATGATAGAGTACACCTTCCTCCGAGCCAATATCATCCTCAAGATCAAAATAGAAATGATCATATTCCGAGGAGATATGTCATGAGAGAGTTCACCGAGAACTCTTCATGAAGAGAATCATTGGAAAAGCCTCAAGCTCAAGAGATGTTTCGGGCTTGTCCAATGTAGAGTCACTATCCACAACGGGATAGGAGATGAAGTCGACTTAGCACGTAATGATTCGATCTTAGAAACGAGGAGATTTATATTGAACAATTTTTCACGAAGTATCTCGTCCTCAATTTCCGGATCATCGAATCTTCACTTCTTCTAAGCTAACTAGCTCGAAGGTAGCTCCTCGACATAATCGATGTCTCCATAGGATAAAGAATCACAAAGCAAGTACAATCGTTGTCGAATCGGAGAACATATCAACATGATCATTTGGAATGTCAAGAGGAGGGTAAGAATCATCATCAAGAGGCTTATCACACATATTACCGGAGATAACCTCGGACTCACTGGGATTGGGACAAGGCTCTCAACACTAGACGATTCCATTTCGGAATAGTGCTAAGAGGCTCGTCCCCATTATGAGAGAGTCAATGGGAGCTTCGTGTGATTTCGCTTGACAAGCTCTCATAATATTCCTTCATTTGAATAGTATCCTCATCATCATCGCCATCATATCCGATTCTTATATTCATCTCATCAAGCTTACACACCATTCTTTTCATTTGTAGTTTCTTTCAATGCGATTTCTTCGAACTTTGTGGAAGATTACACTCCTCGTAATCATTGAAATGTCAGTGAAGGCTCTAAGTCCGATGACCGATGGAATCTTGTGGGGTTGGAAATTGTCAAACCGGAGAATTGGAATTGTGAAAATTTTGATTCATCGGTTGACATTCAAAAGTCGCATGAGGACCCCCGCAATTCTCACAATGAGATAATTGGGAGAATAAATTTCACCAAAGTTCGATTGTAACATGGTTCCGCTCACGCATGCGAGACCCGTGGTGGACAATCAAAACCGTAATGAGAATCATTCCACAAAACTCGCATGAGTAGGATTCAGATTAGGTGCTGGAGGTAGGTAGGAAAAATCGGTGTTTCATTATTTGAAATGGGATCGGGATTACCGACAAACTTGTCTCCAAACTCACATTGGTACATCACGACAATTTCCACCGTTAAATGGACCTCCACAACAGAACATGTCGAAAACCATGACATAAAGAATTAAACGGATAAGAGGGATAAGAGATGAAGAATTAAACGGTTATAGAGGATAAGGAATGGAGAAATAAATGATTAGAGGATAAAGGAATGGAGAATCAAATGAGTTAGAAGATAAAGGATGGATATTTTTGGATTTTTGAAAACAAAGCTATAAAAACAAAGAATGAAAATATTTTTGGTGTTGATAACACTTCGTGAAAAGTGTTAATGAACTTTTGATTTTCCGATAACTTTACAAAAAACTTTTACAAAAGATGGTATATGCAAGAATGGATCTCAAAAGGTTTAACACACGCTAAAGCCTCCCCGGCAGCGGCGCCAAAATTTGATTGCGTGCAAAACCGTCAAGTTTTATCACACAAACCGGCCACTTGTGAATGGCCGACCGTAAGAAACTTAAAACGGTTCAGAAACACAAATGCAATGAAGATCAGGAGAATATAATGAATTCCCGGGTCGTTAAGTCCCACGGAGACTCAATGGTGTGTAAACACTTGATCAGATGATAGAATGATCACTAAGGATAGTGATCAGTAAAGGTTTTTGATGAATAATTATACCTAAAGAAAAAGGAAATAAATTACAAAGGCTTAAATGCAAATTAAATAAAATTAAAAAGATAAAATATATTAAATAAATGCTATCACTATATTTAAAATGATGTTTGTTTAAAACTTAAAACGTACGTTTAAATAAAAAAACTACGTAACGTACGAAATAAAACGTGAAAATAAAGAAGGAAAATACCTACAGATATGAAAAATACATTTTTACAATCCTAAATATAAAAGAAAATTATTAGAAAAGGAAAATTATTTTTACAACTATTTATTTAATTATTATTAATTAAAAACTATTTTTAAGTATTTAAAATGCACTAAAATATAAGAAAATACAAAGTTAACCTAGAAAAATGAAATTATAACTTAGAAAAATCTAAAATATGATAGAACTAATTTTAAAACTGAAAATATATTTTTTACACTTTTTATATATTTATTACTAATTTAAAACTATTTAAAACTAATTAAAATGCTAGAAAATACTATTTAAACTAAGAAAATTATGGAAAAATATTTTTGACTTTTATATTTATCTTAACTTAAGAAAAATGAAAATTATTTTTTGAAACTTTTCTTAATTTTTGTATTAAAGGCTAATTAAAAAGTGCTAAAACCGAATTAAATCAAGAAAAATACTAAACAAGATGGAAAAATCTGAAAATTCAAGTTAAGTCTAAAATAATATTAGTAATCTAGGAAAAATGGAAAAACAGATGGTTGTGTACAAGAAATAGCAACTGCTATGATAAGTGCTTATAAATAAGCACTTATTTTAAGCAAATAAGCACCAAAAGGCACCAACTGATAACAGAAGCCAAAATAGGCTACAAGTACCAAAATGCAACAAGTCTCAACTGCTTTAGGCCTCTAAATTGCAACTTGATCAGATTTGGCTTATTTCAATTTCAAGTGCAAAAACAGTTTAAGGTACTAAGTTGCAGCCACAAATTAAGCACTCAAATAAGCTAGAAATCAAAAACAAGAACTTGGAACCTACACTAGACCTAGCCAACTACTTATGAACCAAATTAGAGCCCTGGACAAGCTCAAATGAGCTATGTGCAAGGCTGCACAAAACTGAGGAAACTCAGCATAAGCTGAGTTTTTGTGAACAGGGGAGATCAGACCTAAAAGAGAAGCTGTTTTGGAGCTTTTAAAAAATTTGTAAAATTCTACAAAAATGATGATAATGAAATAGACCAGTTGAAGTTTTAAACACAACAAGTTTCACTTAAATTGGCCTAAAGATGAAGCCAAGAAAAATCTTTCCAGTTGAGCTCAAAACTGATTTTCCAAATTTTGACTTTTGTAATAGAAATGAAACTTTGACTTTTTTGGACTTTGATTCAAATTTAAGGACTGATATTGGTTTATTATGATGAAATGAAGTTACAAAAAGCTTTGTCTAAGAATTCCAAACACAAAACAAGACTTTGGTTTTGCAAAAGCTTCAACAGTTAAGCATTATGACAGATAAAAGGTAATTTTGACTTGAGTGGTTTGCAGGCACAAAATTGTGACAGATATGAGTTAATATGGACTTAACAAACATGAAGTAACAAGTTTTAACCAATGAGCTAGCCTCTAAAACAGATTAAGCAGCACTTCCAAACACACCTTAATGTACTGATTTGCAATCAACTCTAAACTAAACACTTAACCAGCTAAAACAAATGATCAAACTAAGTTAAATTAACCTAAGTACAACTAATTAAATAGGTTAGAACTAGTTATAACTACAAAAAACAGATAATGCAATGTGACTTGAAATTAACTTACAAACAGTCCTTAGCCACAATGGCTTGAAACTGAATTACAATGGATCTCTATCCTATAAAAATCAACCCAATAGACCTGAATCAACCCACATCCAGCACTGCTTCACCCATTATCCATTTTCTTTTCAATTTCTGCCCAGTTTGACTTTCTTTGACCAAGAACCAATTTTGCCTAAAACTGAAATGTAAGCTTATAGAAAGCTATTAGAAGCTTGTATAAGCTTCTTGGAACTGAGAAATGAGCTGTTTGAAGCTTTGGTATGAGAATTTAAAATGTAAAATTGCAACAGTGAGCTTGGAACTTAAAATCTTAGCACAACTTGAATTGATACCTTGAAATAGTTTATAATGATACAAGAACCTTAGTTTGATACATAGAAACAAAATTCTACAGATATTACACTAAATTAAAAGCTTTGTATTAAAACGACATAAGTAAAAATAAAAAACTACAAGACTCTGCCTCTTTGCTCCTCTTGCTTTTTTTATAATCCAAAAGTCTTCTCTTCTTCGAATAGTTCCCAAGAAATTCCTTGGCCATTGGATGGCTTAAACCGATCCCGCCATTGAATGGATTTTTGGCGCCAAAACTTGTTTATCCACTGGGAGGTTGAGTGAAGGGGTTGAAGGAGCATTTAATGCTATTTGGAGGTTAGTTGAGGTGGGGGGAACAAGGTGGAGTGATAGAGAGGAGGGGGGATGGGAGGACTGGCTTTGCAGAAGCAGTTGGTGAAGAAGGAGACTTTGGCGCCAAGGAGATTTGACCAGGCTTTTGACTTGGGATTAAATATAAAAGGGGGAGGTCAAAAGTGGAAGGGTCCAAAAGGGTAATATGGCAGGGGGTCATTTGGTTTATGACAAGGTCCAAAATGGTATTAAAGGGTTTAATGACAAGGACCTAATGTGTAACTTCTGAAAATTCAAGGGACCTAGGTCGCCAACCGCAAAGTTGCTCCAAGGACTAAAAGTGACAAGCTCCAAAAGTGCAAGGACCAAACTTGACATTATCAAATTTCAGGGGCCATTTTGCCAAATTTCAAACTCAAGGACTAATTTTGTAATTTCTCAAAACTTTGACATTTTCACCAAAGGACTAATTTTGACAACTTTTGATTTTAAAAGGACCTTTGGTGATTTTTCTTTGAAATTATGTGCTAGGGACTATTTCGACAATTTTTGAAACTTGAAATAAACCGCCAATTATGCAAACTTAGCTCATTTTTCATCCGATTTTGAACATTTTGCATCCGAAACATATAAATGCAATTTTGGAATATTTTCAAGATTTTGATGCATTTCGAGCATTTTAAACGCTTTTGCGCTCAGATTAACCAAAATGATGAGTATTTACACACTCATCACTTAGCCTACCCTGTAGTCTTTATTTGTGATTGGGAAGTCATCATTTGCCTAAGTTCAAGGTTCAAGTGGAAAGGTTTGAAAATCACGCTTTTTTCAACGACATATTCTTAAAGGTCATTGAAGACCCCTTGAATTCCCATTGTTCATCTCAAGTGGGGGGATATTATTTTTAGTTGTTTTATTTATGTTGAAAAAAAAATGAAGTGATTCGAAAAAAAAGTAGTTATGTTATTTAGTTTATTGTAAAGTGCAATGTTATAAGCACTATGTTATGAGCTTTATATAGATTTAGTATCG
This sequence comes from Chrysanthemum lavandulifolium, assembly GCA_022545495.1. Taxonomy (NCBI): domain Eukaryota; kingdom Viridiplantae; phylum Streptophyta; class Magnoliopsida; order Asterales; family Asteraceae; genus Chrysanthemum; species Chrysanthemum lavandulifolium. Next base: position 135,420,590 of record CM040240.1, on the reverse strand, counting down.
AGGAGGCCAACTCGGTCACATTTGAATATTAAAGTTGGTAATTGCGCCAACAGTTGAAGAAAAGGTAGTGTGCCCATCACGACATCCTCTAATGACACATCTACCTAGTATTTCATGATCCGATTTCTTAACTTCAAAGCTTGAACTTTGGGCGGACGGTAAGTGGTGATGACTTGGTTATATATTTTGACTACCTACTTGATTTTTATTTTTACACCATTTATATATATCCCATGTCTTATCCTAGCCTTTAGTCATGAAGCGTGTCTAGGTGATGCAACAAGCAATCTTTGGTGTCTTGGCCATGGATTTGGTCATGTATCATTGATTTTGTCCACTTCACGTGACATGTTAGTAATGACGAGTCACCCTTAACCTTTGTCGTGTCTACCCATATTGCCTTCAAAACTGCTTAGCCCTTAACTCTAGTGGTGGAGATTTGTGTAATCGCCAAGCTTATAATAGAATACATGCTATGATCAAGCGATTGAGTGATCACCCGAAATTGAAACTTAGAATAGTTGAGAGATTTGAGTGTTTCGCTCCCATTTCGTGAGGTGTTCGGCTTTGTTTTATTCTAGCATAAGGGATTTGTAAACTTATATTTTCCAAGTTATTGGAGATATCTTTTTAAGAATCTATCTAATAAGGTCTACTTGAGGGCAAGTAGAGTTCAAGTTGGGGGATATTTGATAACATCAAATTATCCTCGAATATTAAGTGTCAATTTCCCCCAATAATGTTTGTAATTTATATCATTTATATGGATTTACGTGTTTTCCATTATATTCCACTTTCGTAAATTACGAGCATTGGAGCTAAAGAGACGCGGAATTGGAGAATTATCAAAGATTTATCGAGTATGCTCACTTTGAAGAAGTTACGGCGAACTCATCTCTCACATTACGCCAGAACTAAAGCGTTATTCGTAAAGCCAACTCATTAGAAGATTACGGCGTAACTCTCCCAAAAGATTACGACGTTACTATATTAGGTCAAATGAGGTTCCGCGCCGCCGATAACTACGCCGTAAGTCTTGCATAAACTACGGCGTAACCAAGAATTATTGAAGATACGACGTAACTACTTATAAGGTTACGCCGTAACCAGCAAATCTAGTGCAAATTACGAAGAAATAGAGGATTACAACGTAACTATTCTATTAGTTACGCCGTAACCCAGATCTGGCCTATAAATACCCCATAATTTCCAGCATCTGAAAGCATCCCATTTTACACACCACAACCAAAGAACGTGGGAAGAAGCCAAAGGCAGGTCTAGAGGAGCATACGGAGCTATCTCCAATGGAGAAATCACTCCCCTACGATAAGCATTAGCATTTCTTCTTTTCTTTACTTTCGATTCATGTATTTCGTAACATTGAATATTGAATTGATTTGTATGGTTAATATGAGCGGCTAAGCACCCGTTGGTTCCGCCTAGTTATGATTCCTTAATTGTTTTGTTTATGCTTATATTACATCCAGATAATTATTTCTAAGTGTATGCATGCATAGTTTATTGGTAGCTACCCTTGTTTCGTAGTTTTGAATGGCGGTAGAGGCTAGTTGCTTAGGAGATAGGACCAACTGACCCTAAGTGAGTAGATCGAGACGGGAAGGGTAAGGTATGACCAACCGACGGCCCTTTCTACTTGTGCGATTTGACCAACCGATCAACTACCGATTGGATGAACTTAAGAATTAGGGGTGAGTGTTTAAGTTGCTAATGCCCGCACTCACTATTATAAGTCTAGCATGTAGCGGTACTTAATGACTAGGCTTAGGGGACCACGAACAACCTGGACTTACGAGGGACACCGACTTCTCCAATGGTGGCATCTTTGCCGACACGTTAGGCTTAATTGACCAAATGTTGTCCTCTCGAATTTGACCCCACCAAGTAATTGGAAGTAATTAGACGAGACATTACTAGCTAGGATGATTAACTAGGTTTGCACCACTCTCCTCTATTGATTACACCTTTACCTTTATCTACTTCTATCTGCTTTAGTAGTTAATTAAATAATTCCTTATTGAAATCATATTAAAATTTGTGACACGTAGACTTAGTATTAATCCAACACACGTAGCTCTTGGGACGACCTCGGTTTTACCGAATACTACACTACACACGACCGGGTACACTGTCCGTTAGTGCATTAGGGTAGACCATAGGTATAACGAGACATTATAAATATTAAAACCTGGTCAGTAAAACCTGCATCATTTCCCAAATGCAATGCTCATTATGGTAGTTTCGAATAGATGTACCAAACCAAGTTCTAAGGTCTACATCAATCCACCGCACACTCATATTTTTGAGGAATTTTGGGTTAAATAGTGGAAACATGAAGGTTTCAATTCTCACAAATGGTATCAAAGGTATTGTCTGTGGGTTATGGTACTAATGATCTACAAAAAACATGTGAATTTTTTTAAATTTTAGCCATTTTTAGTTGTTTTCGTAGAATAGGACAAGTAAAATTCTAATTCTAGCCACCTCCCTCCACTTGAACTGTACAACTCCCTCGTTGTACAAATAATACATAAAATTAAAGAGGGCTGAATTAGAAACGGAAAACTCCCCTGAGGTTGCTCGGAATGATCCTCCATGGTAAGATTATGAGCAAGAAAATGCATAGAATCCATCTTCATTTAATACGGTGCATTACCATAGTTAAACATGTCAGATACCTTCAAATCATGATACACGCTATTAGGGATAAGATCTTCAATACGCGTATGGTCGAGTTACATACGCCGATGCTCTTCACAAGATGCATCTGATTCTTCAAATAAGCTCCAAATCACTTCATTTTCCTTCCTTTAAACATAACAATACCAAGATCATTACACTTGTCACAATATATAAGCTACAAAAGAACAACTCGAAACATCTTATTAATCATTGGTTAGAAAATTAAATATATAAAAAAATATAGATCAGTGTGTCGATACACCGTATCCATGGAATATTGGATATGTCGTATTGACTACCTACACTTAATACTGAAGTGCACATGGGATACACCGTATCCACAAGAGTGGATGTGCCGTACCTACCACCTAGCGGAAACAGTAAACAAACAGAAATAAAAATGACTTAAAATAAAAGATAAGGATGGGTTACCTCCCACGGAACGCTTGTTTTTGTTTGAGTCACGAGCCTGACTTTTATAAACATGTTTTATAAGTCTATAAATTTGGTTTTACAAGTTTTACTTAAATCACTTAAGACTTACATTAAGTATCATGCATGCATCCAACACTTAACCAATACACCACTCTTATATTATATACACATATACACACTTATAACCTTAAAAAATTCAAAATATCTTCCCCCACACATCAAAAACCTGCCATGCTTGTTAGATGGTGTTCCAACACTCATTTTCTAACCTTGAACATCCAAATTTCCTAAACCATGTCTAAAATAAAGCTAGCAAGCAAAGTTACTCTCCCCCTTTGTAACCACCCAATATAAAAGGCTCAAAGCCATCAAAATCACCCCTCCTATTGTCCCTTTTCCTCTTAATAATACACATACTTGTGACATCAAAAGCCCTCCTTGACCATGCCAAAAATCCTACTACATAAGAGCACATTTGTGGTCATTTTTCACATACCAAAAACACACAACTCACTTATCTCTCATCAATTTTGGTAGAAAACAAGGTCACACAAGGGTGTTCAATCAAGGGTTTCATTTGGTTAAGAGTTCATACAAAAGTGTTTTAAAAAATTAGGGTTTCGGGTGGTTAAACTAGGGTTTTTGTTGGAATCACTCCTAAACTATATTTCAAGTGTTAGTAATTAATATGTAATAGGTTGCTTAATTAGGCTTTTATGTTTGTAATAATGGCAAGGCTTATGCAGAAAGCCCATAAGCCTTGGCCCATATCCAATAAGGAAGGAAGGGGACTTGTAGTGTTGCCCTAGTCCCTTCCCCTATAAATACCTTTGTAAACCTTCATTTGAAGGTTGGTTGTTCACTTTCATCTAATACCTATGCATAACCTTTCACATATTCTATACGTGTATTGTGTGTTTGTGTTCATCCGCTCTATCTGTTCTCTATTTCTTATATATTGATGCTTGTGTTACATAACAGTGGTATCATTCACCATCTAGTTGGGTGAAACACTTTGTTTTTGTTTGAAGTTTTATCTCTTTACGCTGGTTTCATAAGCATAAACTTTCATACGCTTAAAGCTTTATTTTTACACTTGTAAGCTCAAGATTCTTGTGGTTTAAGGTTTATTTAGTGTTAAAGTATAAGTTTTTGCATCAAGTTTCAAACTTTGCGTAGAGATTAGTATTTGCTTGGTTTTGATTCGTGTGGTTTTGTCTACGCCGTAAGGGTAAAAGTTGTTTTAGATCATCAAGTTTCAAACTTTTTGTTATTTTGGTGATATTGAAGCTTTTTCATCATTAAAATCGTGTTTCTAAACACTTTTATGCATAAAAATCAGTTTTGGTCATAGTTGGTACTTTGTACTCGTAACAAAACCCTAGTTTTACTCGTAAGCACAAAGTCTACGCCTAAGCTGCAGTTATGCGTAAGGATTTCTTCATTTGATCTTCATAGCTGTTGGTTTACTCTGTTTTTTCTTGCTTGGATAAGCCTGAAAACACTTCGACTTTGGATATCTTTTACACTTGGATAAGTGTAAAGGATGTTTGGGCAAAACCCTAGTTTTACGCCTAAGCTTCATACTTACGCATAGAATACTCTTTGCCTAAGCCTTTCCTACGCCTAAGCTTGTCTTACGCCTAAGGAAGTATTACGCATAAGGTTTCTACTACTAAGTCTTTGGTTTACGCCTAAGCTAAGTTTTTCTCAAGTCTACGTGTAAGCTATCACTACGCGTAAGCTCTTGTATACGCGTAAGTTGGGTATTACGCGTAAGGTTACTTCTACGCCTAAGCTGGTTTCTACGCCTAAGGTTACTTCATCAACAAACTCTAAGTTTCATTCGACTACAAAGATCCATCATCAACACAAGTTTCAAGATGTCTCAACCACCATACTCTAGCTACTTTCCTCATGAGTATTCTCAACAACAACAACAACAATTCTATCAACAATATCCTCCACCATCTCCACAACAATTGCAACAATTTCAACACTTTAATCAAGGAGCAAATCCTCTTCCACCACAAATGGTTCCACCAAACCCTCGTCAACAAGTACAACATTATACCTACTTTCAAAATCAGTATCCCACCAAGTATGCTATGAATGTTACCACACCAAAGGAACCCTCTTGGTTTGCCAAGATGTGTGAAGCTTTAAGTAGCCAACAATCCATTCATGAAGCTGGATCCCTTGACAGACCTTCAATGCTTACTCCGAGAAATTATGATCAATGGGTGATCAGGTTCTTTAGGTTTTGTGATCTAAAGAAGCCACATGGTAAGTTTTTGAAGAAGGTCATCCTTGAAGGTCCTTTTCGTATGCCTACTCTCCGCATCCGAGATCCGAATGCTAATCCACCAAGAGATGATGTTACAAATGTTGTCGGTCTTGATCAACTTACTACCGACCAACTTCTTCACTTAGAAGCCGATGAAATTGCAATGCAATATATCCTTTTGGGATTACCTAATCCGATTCTTCGTAGTGTTGAAGCTCAGAAGACTACTAAAGCAATGTGGGAGCACATTCATCTTCTAATGGAAGGCACTGAACTCAATCAAGAAGATTTGGAATCTAAAATCTACTTAGCATATGAACACTTCATGATTGAACCAGGGGAGACATTAGAGTCATATCATCAACGGTTCTCAGTTATCATCAATGACTTGTGTTAATACAAATAAACCGTAAAAACGTTTATTAATATTTTACAATCTCTTTGTGTTTTGTTGATAACAAATATAATGTTATCTTAAGTATAATTATAAGGATACATGTTTCTTTTGTAAAGCATTTACATATAGCTATTTAAATACAAAAATGTAGTAATTAAGCATTTGTTGTAATAGTTTATTAGGATGGGTAAAAACCATAACCCATGGACCATAACCCATGGATCTTAACCCATACCCAAGTAGACTAGATACAATGTATACTTAGATACATTGAATCTAAAGAAAACCCATGGACCAACCCATAACCCATGACCCATAACCAAAAAACCCATGCTATTGTCCAATCTATGGACATTAATACTAATGCTACATCCTATGCTGGAGCTACAGGTTTAAGGGATGATCAGCCTAGAGGTGATACTAATTTTCGTCCCTTGGTTGCCGAACCCAGATTTGAAGGTGTTAACATCTCTATTCCCATAAAGTGGTTGAAAAGTTAGTTCTCGTTTAGAACAAACTTTGTATGGCTATTTTATGGGAAAGAGGATGGCGTTTCAGTTGTTGAATACTATGCTAGGAATAATCAAGTAAACATGGCCTAAAAGGATTATGATGAATTCCAAAGGCTTCTTTTTCTTCAAATTTGATACATTGGTCGGTGTGGAAGCTATTTTGAAGGTGGTCCTTGGATGATACGCAAATCTCCAATTATTCTCAAGAAATGGTCTATGGATACTTGTTTGCGTGAAAGAAGAATTGACTAGCATTCCGTATGGGTTAAATCAAGATGATGTTCCTCTTCAAGTTTTTGAAGAGGATGGTATTAGTTTGATTGCTACTTTTATTGGTAAACCCGTTATGCTTGATTCGTATACCCACCTCTATGTGTAAGGAATCGTGGGGTAGAAGTAGTTTTGCTAGATGTCTTGTTGAGGTCAATTCGATGTTGATCTCGTGGAGGTTGTTACTATTGGTTTTCCTTCACTGTGGGAAGGTTTTACTAAAGAGACTATCCGTGTTGAATATGAATGGAGGCCACCCAGATGTGGTATATGCAAAATATTTGGTCATATTCATGATCAATGTCCAAAAAGGTGGTGAGTTCTCCTGCTTTTATCCAATTCACATGTTGTAACTCCCACCGTGGTTCCGAACAATGATGGATTCCAAAAGGGGTAAGAAAAGAGATTGAAGAAGGGTAAAGCCAAGTCACGAATGGTAATCAGTTTGTTGGTCCATCCATTACTCAAAATGTCGATATGCTACCAAGGCGCACCTAGTGAACCTACTAAGGAGCAAATACTATGGGTAATGCACCCACATCGTCGTCTATGTTGAAGTCTACTCGCCTACCTCTCGTGATGATAATATTACTACATCTAATTCAGATAACGCCTTGGTGAACGATGAAGATGAAGATGAAGAACATGTTACACATGTAAATAAAGAATCGGCTAACACAATTACAGTGAAAGTTCATCTTCACGGTAGTCACGTTAGCTAGGTTGCTTTGTTTCTTGGTTAAGTTCTTATGGCTTGTCATAAGTTCTAGTTTTTGTTATTTTAAGCAAATTAGTTGTCTACCTTGTTATGTATGCTTTATCGCCTATATAATCGAAATGAGATATGGGACTTCACCCATATCCTTTGTACTTAAATGTTTTTGGAGTAATACATTTACCGGGTCGTTTTGACCTTTACCCAAAAAGAGGAGCTGCTCCACGGATCCCTAGGATTACACTAGACTAATCCCAAGTGGAAGGGATCCGTGGGATCCGGGAACAAAGAAGAATTTTGCCTATAAATAGAGAGCCATTTCTTCATTCTAACTAACCCCTCTTCTTACTAAATCTCTCATACACTCTCATTCTCTTCTAACATATAGATCACTTGATCTAGAGAGTTGTTCTTCTTTCTTTATATTTGTGATCCTCATATAGGTCCTTCTCTAAGGCGAGATCACGAGCATTCTACAAGTCATCCAAGCAAGGGGTCCTTGATTGATTTGTCACTCGGCAAGATTTTTGTAGCGAAGATCTTGTATTTGATATTTCACATATTTGTTGTGTAATAGTCATGTTGGTTTGGTCCACCGTGCTACGGACTCGGTATTTAGCTTTGTACCGGATAAAGTGTAAGCAACGTTGTGAAGGCTTCTCCGCCAAGTGAAGGAGTTTGTTGACATAGTGCTTGAACTCGAGTAGGTGACTCGGGAGTGGAGTAGGGCAAGGAAGGTGTCCTTGTAGCCGAACCACTATACATCGGTTGTGTCTTTTCTTTCCCTTCGCTTTACTTTATTTACTTGATCTATCATTAGATCTATACTTTCTCTACATCCATAAGATCTCACATATTAACGAATCTAAATGTTTTTGAAACTAACGTAAAATCGGCAAAACTATTCAACCCCCCCCCTTCTAGTTTTCCACAATTGGCATCAAGAGCTAAGTTTATAAAAGTTTTAAAGTAAAATTGTATTTTAAAAACTTTTCGATCACTATGGGTTCTGAAAATTATAAGGAAGGGCAATCTATGCAACGACCACCACTACTTGAAACTAATGGTTTTATATATCGGAAAAATAGATTCGAAACATATGTGAAATCTAAAGATATTGATCTTTGGTACATTATTGTTGAAGGCGATTTTGAGGCTACCTCAAAAGATGATAAAGGGAATGTAGTCAACATACCTCATGATAAACTAAATGATGATTTGAAGAAAAAGCTTTCTAAAAATAGTGACGCAAAAATGGTGTTATATAATGCTTTACCGAAAAAGGAATTCGAAAGAATCTCTTTGCTTAAAACCTCTAAAGAAATTTGAAATTCTTTGGTTGTAACTCATCAAGGCAACGAACAAGTTAAAAATAATAAAATTGATTTATTTGTTCAACAATATGAACAATTTTCAATATCGGATGAGGAAACTATAGATCATTCATTTGCTAACTTTAATACTATTATTACATCTTTACAAGCACTTGATGAATCTTTTTCTAGCCGTAACCATGTTAGGAGATATCTAAGGGCACTTCCATCAAAGTGGAGATCCAAGGTGACGGCGATCGAAGAGTCAAAAGATTTGACAACCCTCACCCTCGATGAACTCATAGGCAACCTAAAAGTCTACGAGCTTGTTCTTGCTAAAGACTCTGAAGCCTCAAAGGTAAAAGAGAAACACAAATCTCTCGCCCTAAAAGCCAAAAAGGCTTCAAGCGATGAAGAGAACTCCTCCTCGGGTAGTGACGACGAGGAGTACGCTATGGTGGTAAGGGACTTTAAAAAGTTCTTTAGAAGAAAGGGAAGATACGTCAAACAACCGTATGACGATAAGAAAGGCTTTCGGAAAAGCAAAGAGGACGAGAAGCCAAAGGATGATCGTACTTGCTTTAAATGTGGGGACACAAACCACTTTATTAGTAAGTGTCCCAAACGGGATGATCAAAAGGCATTCGTGAGCGGCACGTGGGGAATGAGCGACGAAGAGGACGAAGAAATTTGTCTCATGGCAAATGACGAGGTATGTCACGAATACTATAGTAGTTCATCACTTGATGACAACTCATTGCATAATGAATATGACAAACTATGCAATATTAGCTTAAAACTAATTAACATAAACAAGCTTTTAAAGAGTCAAAATCAACGCTTAGATAAAGAAGTCATAGAATTAAAAGCAAAACTAAAACGCTTAGAAAAGGGTAAAATAGCAAGTGGTGAATGTGAACTTTATGCTCAACTTCAAACACTAGTTGATCATTTAGATTCTAAAATTGCTAGAATGAGTACGAACACTTTAGATACAATACTCAATGGTGTTAAAACCGTAACAATCAAAAGGGTCTAGGTATTCAACAACTTGATCCATCAACTAGTAAAGAAACAAAATTTGTTAAGGAACTAGAAAACCACCATCGTTGTGGCGGATCCCCTAAAAGGGAACCGCCTAGTGTATGCACAGGATCCATGGATCTGCAGTAGCAACTAGTGGTAATAACGTAGCTTCTTCATCTAGAACTGAGTTCGTTATCGTTAATAGGAAGAAACCAACTCATGTCACCACTAGACAACCACCTCCAAAATATAATCCTACTTTTGCAAGAAACAAAGCACCATCTTTTTCAAAACATAATGCATCTAGGAGATCTAATAACGTTTATCCAAGAAGTAACCATCAAATGGGATGGAACCCTAATATGCAAAACGGTTTTCCTTTTCAAAACTTTGCTCCATGGAATGCATACTCATCTTATCCATACATGTCTAGCATGAATGGAATGTTTAACACTAATGGACCCATGAAGAAATGGGGACCAAACTTTTGAGTTTATTATTGTTTTAGGTGTGCTTAAAGGTCGACCTAGACCCCGATGAATGGGTCAAGGATAGCGGGTGCGAGGCACATGACCGCAATAGGATCTATTCTCCATATATGAATCAGTAAATGGAGGAAATGTGGTGTTTGGAAATAGCAAAAGTAGAATCATCGGTAAAGGCACGATTTCTAACAAATCTCTAACCATTAACGATGTGTGTCATGTAGAAAACCTAAACTTTAACCTCTTAAGTATAGGACAAATATGTGATAAAAGTGCAATGTACTTTTACCGAAACCGTAGTAAGATACTTAAAATGGTATAACCATAGGAAGAGGAATTAGGAAACATGTAGTCTATGTCATTAAAATCGGAATGAACCTAAAGACAAACTATGTCTTACCTCTATGGATGATACTGACCTTATGGCATCAAGATTGGGTCACGCCAACATGCGACTTCTTCAATCGCTATCATCCAAAGATCTAGTAAGAGATCTACCTAAGTTAAAATATGAACATCATTTTGTGAGGCTTGTAATGTAGGAAAACAAGCTCATTCTAGTCATAAAGCTAAAAACATGGTGTCTACAACTAGGTGTCTAGAATTACTACATATGGATTTATTTGGTCCATCCGCTATCCAAAGTTATGGAGGCAACTACTACACTTTGGTCATAGTGGATGACTTCTAGGTATACATGGACAAAATTTTTAAAGAACAAAACAAAACCTTTAATTATTTTGAAATATTAAGCAAAAGATCCAAAGACAACTAGGAAGTCCTATAGTGTCCATTAGGACGATCATGGTAGGAATTCGATAATGAAGTGCAATTTGAGCCTTTGTGACGCTAATGGTATTACTCACAACTTCTCGGCTCCACGACTCCACAATCGAATGGGGTAGTAGAAAGAAAGAATAGAACCCTACAAGAAATGAGTCGAACCATGCTTAATGAACAATCCATACCTCAAAAGTTTTGGTGTAATGCCGTTGATACTTCAACGTACATACTCAATCGAGTCTTGATTAGACCAATCTTAGGTAAAACTCCATATGAGTTACTCCAAGGCAAAAAGCCTACGTTAAATCACTTTAGAGTCTTTGAAGCAAATGTTTTATTCTTAACACTAAAGATTACCTTACAAAATTTGATCCTAAATCAACCGAAGGTATCTTTCTAGGTTATTCGCCAAATAGCAAAGCTTACGTCATATTGAACAAAGAAACAATGAAGGTAGAAGAGTCGTTAAATATAAAATTTGATGAAAGTCCACCCAAACCCTCTCCACCTCTTGTCGATGACGAGATTATAGAAAGTGAAGCTATAGTAATAAAGAAAAAGATAAATGAAGAAGAAGAACCTTTAAATGATGAAATCATAAACATTAAGGAGTCCAAAGATCACCCCGTAGATAAAGTCATAGGAAAGCTAAACGAACGAACATTAAGGTCTCAAGTTCAAAACCAAAGTAGTTTGTTTTGTTTTGTTTCAACCATAGAACCTAAGAATACACAAGAAGCCATAAAAGATGAAAGTTGGGTAAAGGCTATGCAATAAGAACTAAATCAATTCGTTTCTAATGATGTTTGGACACTTGTCCCTCCACCTAGTAATCAAACCATAATAGGAACAAAATGGGTTTATAAAAACAAATTAGATGCAAACGGAGTAGTGTCTAGGAACAAAGCTAGACTCGTTGCCCAAGGGTATAACCAACAAGAATGAATAGACTTTGATGAGACCTATGCCCCTGTGGCTAGATTAGAGTCTATAAGAATACTTCTTGCATATGATTGTGCTAATGATCTAAAGCTTTATCAAATGGATGTCAAAAGCGCTTTTTTAAATGGTTTCATTAATGAAGAAGTATATGTAGCTCAACCTCCGGGCTTCATCGATTTTGAAAAACCCAAACATGTATATAAACTAAAGAAAGCCCTTTACGGTCTCAAACAAGCCCCAAAAGCTTGGTATGATAGACTCAAGTCCTTTTTAATTAAACATAACTATACCATGGGGTTAGTTGACAACACACTTTTTACTAAGAAAAGAGAGTCACATATAATCATAGTGCAAATATATGTAGATGATATTATATTCGGATCCACTTGTCAAGACATGTGTGATGATTTCTCCAAAATCATGCATGACGAGTTCGAGATGAGTATGATGGGAGAACTTAGTTTCTTTCTTGGTCTACAAATTAAACAAGTAGAAGATGGTATCTTCTTTAATCAATCTAAATACATAAAGGAGATGTTAAAGAAATTCAGTCTAGAAGAGTCGAAACCAATTAGGACACCAATGTCATCCGACACCAAACTCACAAAAGATGAAGACGGCGAATCCGTAGATAATACTAAATATCGTGGCATGATAGGTAGTCTTCTCTACCTCACGGCAAGTAGGCCGGATATCATGTTTAGTGTTTTCTTATGTGCTAGGTTTCAAGAAGATCCTAAAACATCACACCTAGAAGCCGTAAAAGGATATTTAGATACATTAAGGTACAACACAATTAGGATTATGGTATCCTAAGGGCACGGGAGTAGAAACAATTGTATATGCAGATTCGACCATGCGGTGATTACGTTGATAGAAAAGTACAAGTGGGTATGTACTTTCATGGGATGTTGTTTAACGCCTTGGTTCTCTAAGAAACAAACGACACTAGCAATATCAACAACCGAGCCGAGTACGCTCCACGGCAAAGCATGCCAACAAGCACTATGGATGAAACAAGCGTTAGTAGACTACGACATTCATCTAAGCGACATAGCCATCCTATGTGACAACAAAGGTGCCATCGATTTAAGCAAGAATCCGTATTGCATTCTCGCACAAAGCATATAGAGATTCGTCATCACTTCTTAAGAGACAATGTTCAAAATGGGAACATCTCTATTGAGAAGGTAGCATCCGAAGACAACATAGCCGACGCCCTCACCAAACCGCTGAAGCGGAACAATTCAACCTACTTGCCTTGGTCTTGGTCTAATGGAACAAACGTCCTAACTTATTTGACTCTACAAGGTATGTAAACACTAGCCTTCTTCTTTCCGAGTCTAGGATCTCTATTTCACTCACAACTCACAAACAATACGGGAATTTTCAAAACCCAAGATAAGTTTTCCACTTATAGCTTTCTTATTTTTTTTATATACATTTTCAAAGAAAACCTCTTTTCAAAATGTTTTCTAAAAGGATGATACCTTCCCGTATCAATTTCACAAAAGCAATTTCTCATGTCTAGGAAAAATTGCTTTTTCATTATTAATACAAAGTAAAAACCCTTTTTCATTGCATTTCATGTCTTTTGAATGCTAAAGGGGACACATAACTAATATGTGTTTTCGGGTACATTCATTTAAGCAACAATGAATTAGAAGCATTGATAACACAAAATTACGTACTCATGTACTAAATATGTGTTTTCGGGTTCTCTCAATAGGATATTTTTCTACTTCTAGTTCATTTTCTATTTTCTTTTAGGGGTCGAGATAACCGCAACTCCAAATAGTTTGCATATAGGCACACACTAGGCAAAAATGTTCCCAAAAGGAAAATTTTGTGCCGCTCGAATCACTGCACCCACGGATCCCAAATTTCATCATGCCGGACGGATCCTCAAGGAAGGATCCGTGGGATCCGTGAAATGTGTCGCTTATACCTTCTATTTTTTTCACTTTGGATGAAAATCCACATTTGCTTCATTTTGGGAGTATGATCTTTAATGCTTGTGTTCTCATGGTCACATGCCTTGAATTCATATCTAATCATTAGATTTTAATCCACATTTTGGGTCAAGCATTCATTACAATGCTTTGTTTTTCTATATATAGAACTCCCAAAATGCTTGCATAATCCATCTCATCCTCACATACACAATACACCATGTCATCCAAAAACCCTTTAGATGAATCACCTAATACAAACAATCATCTTCATGATACCCAAACCTTTGTACTACCACCATCCAAAATACCACAATCAAACTCTAGGATATCCGCACGGATTAGTATCCGATCTTGTTGTTTAGCAAAACCAACCTCAAATGGTTTATCCTCAACAAATAACTCACCACAAGATGCTTCCATTATAGCACCCCCCCCCCCTCATCACCAACAAGTACACCAACTTCATCACCACCTAAAGTCACTCTTTTGGAACTCCTTAAGACTCCAACAAGATCTAAACAACCTAAACAAAAAGAAATAGTCTTTTCAACACCCCCCACATCTCCAAATACTATTTTTCAAGATCTTGAAACATCACCACCATTAGCTCCCATCACATTACAAGAACATCTAGGTTCTTTTCCACCACCATTTACAAACATTCCGGATGTTGATCCATATTTTCCTATTTTTCCACCACATCTTCCGCATAACTCAAATCAAAACAACCCGGAAAACTTCCGCACTCATTACCCACATCATTTACATTGTGAACATTGCCAATCCACTAGGGAAATCGCAATAGAAGTTAGGGAAGAAATGCGTTTCATACTCAACCTCATCCTTGATTGCATCAATACCATCACTCATCAAAACCTCCATCCATAACCTTATGCAAGCATGGACGGAATCACTACTACTATTTTCTATTTTTAGTATTTTTTTTCTTTTGAAGTCATTTTCAAGAACAAATCCTGTTCTTATTTTTACATGCTTGTAAGTGGCATAAATACCACTACACTTTGTTGTTTTATTACAAGGCCTCGTTTACATACCTTGGCTCCCAATCTTGATTCTCGTCAATCACAAGATTATATAAGCATGTTACTAACCTTTCTTTTTGTAGAATTTTTTTATTTTTCTTCACTTGACGCCCCAAACTAGGGGAGCTACCGTCAAGGGGGAGTAAGAAATACGTGGACTACTTTTTCCACACTTTTATGTTTATTTCTTCCAAGGGTTAACTTTTTGTTTCGACAAAAAGGGGGAGAAGAAGTAAAACTTAGGAGCTTTCAAAACTTACATCTATTCTTAAGTTTTACTCATCATAACATTATGTTTTGTCATCAACAAAAAGGGGGAGATTGTTAATACAAATAAACCGTAAAAACATTTATTAATATTTTACGATCTCTTTGTGTTTTGTTGATAACAAATATAATGTTATCTTAAGTATAATTATAAGGATACATGTTACTTTTGTAAAGCATTTACATATAGCCATTTAAATACAAAATGTAGTAATTAAGCATTTGTTATAATAGTTTATTAGGATGGGTAAAACCATAACCCATGGACCATAACCCATGGATCTTAACCCGCACTCAAGTAGACTAGATACAATGTATACTTAGATACATTGAATCTAAAGAAAACCCATGGACCAACCCATAACCCATGACCCATAACCAAAAACCCATGGGCAAGAAGAGCGTTCCACGGATCCCTAGGATTACACTAGAGCGGATCCCAGTGGAAGGGATCCGTGGGATCCGGGGAACGATGAAGAATTTTGCCTATAAATGAGAGCCATTTCTTCATTCTAACTAACCCTCTTCTTACTAAATCTCTCATACACTCTCATTCTCTTCTAACATATAGATCACTTGATCTAGAGAGTTGTTCTTCTTTCTTTCTATTTGTGATCCTCATATAGGTCCTTCTAAGGCGAGATCACGAGCATTCTACAAGTCATCCAAGCAAGGGTCCTTGATTGATTTGTCACCCGCAAGATTTCAGCGAAGATCTTGTATTTGATATTTCACATATTTTTGTGTAATAGTCGTGTTGGTTTGGTCCACCGTACTGGACTCGGTATTTAGCTTTGTACCGGATAAAGTGTAAGCAACGCTTGTGAAGGCTTCTCCGCCAGTGAAGGAGTTTGTTGACATAGTGCTTGAACTCTCGAGTAGGTGACTCGGGGAGTGGAGTAGGGCAAGGAAGGTGTCCTTGTAGCTGAACCACTATACATCGGTTGTGTCTTTTCTTTCCCTTCGCTTTACTTTATTTACTTGCTCTATCATTAGATCTATACTTTCTCTACATCCATAAGATCTCACATATTAACGAATCTAAAAGTTTTTGGAACTAACGTAAAATCGGCAAAACTATTCAACCCCCCCTTCTAGTTTTCCACAACTTGGATAAACATAATATCATTATGCCAAGGATTCCAATCAATACAAAGATCCTGAGCTGTCTTGGTCCTGATTGGGAGAAGTATGTTACATTCATCCGTCAAGCAAAGAATCTTCATCAAGCTACTTACGAATTGTTGTACGATTATTTAAAGCACCATCAGAAAGAAGTTGACAAAGAAAGAATCATATGTGGAGTTCCTGCTTCGCCTTCGCTCCCGGATAATGAAACTTTTGCTTTGTGGGCTCAAGCATGTTGTCCTCAATTTCCGACCTTGCCAACTGTCTTCACAAACCCTCCACAACCAACTGCTCAGATCACACCATATGATCCATCACAACAACAATCACACAAAACTAAATTGGTTCCATACAACAACAACAATGATCAAGCACTATACAGTGAATCAAATGAGGATGCAGAAGCCTTCGATGCATTGAATCAAGGATTTGTAATGATTGCAAGAGCTTTCGGTCTATTTGCTAACAAATCCAAGAACCGCATTCGCACTTCCTCAAATACAAGAAATCAAGTTGTTGTTAACAATGGAAGGGTTGAGGTTCGAAATCGTGGAAATGGTCGTCCGATGAGTAGTGGTCAAGGGTTTCACGTCAATGGAAGGAATAACATGGGTGCTCAACAACAACGGGTTCAAGTGGTTGATTAGGGAAATGCTCAGACTGAGGTTAATGGTCTCCGATGCTATAACCGCAATGAGAAGGGTCATCCGCTAATGCATGCCCAAAGTCGAGGACAAAAGGCGTTCTTATCACAAAGAGGCTTTACTCTTAGCTCTCAAGGATGAAGTGGTGGAACTCTTACCAACAAGGAACAAAGCTTCATGGCAAATGCAAATTCGATGATGACATGGAGGACTTGCAGCTAATGCACCTGTGATGATAATGGCAAACATGCAAAGCTCCACATGAGTGACACATGCCCAGTGTATGACATCGACGGCTTGTCTCGTGTACCGGATCAAAACATACTCATTAATGATCGATATCTCCGCTAACATCCGCATCCGACGAGGCTCAGAGTGTTCAATATGAATCTTCTACATCTCATTCCGATGATAATCAAATGGATCCCATAGTTATATTTGACGATCAAGATGACCTTATGGGTAATATTGATAATCAAGTTGACTCCGTGGTCATATTTGAGGATCTAAATAATGATCATGTTGATATTCAAGTTGAACAAGATGAACCTTTGTCTAATCCAGATCTTGAGCTCATGACCAACTTAATTAAGACCACCCAATCTCAACTGGAAAAGTGCAATGACATCAATAAGAAATTGCAAGATAAAATTACATTGTTGACTAAGGATAATGAATGCTATAAGTTCCAACTCAACATTTTTCAAACTAAAGAGAAACGTGAAAAGGTTTTGAAGTCGCATTTGCTAAATCTTACCAAAATGAAAAATCTTTGGAAAAACAGATCCAGTGATCTAGTTGCATCCAAGAATGCTTTGTTGTCTCAAATAGAACAAGCGAAATTTGATCATAAACAACAACTTAACGCTTTCACTTGAAACTCAAAAGCCAAGTCCGAGTTGTTAACTTGTCAAAACAGCTTTGTGAGTACAAAAGCACTCAAGGAAACAAATATATGACTATCTTGAGGAAATTGTCGACTTACAAAACAAAATCAAAGAGTTTCGAAATGTTTTTTACAAACATGGTTAGTCAATCACAACAATTCAAAAGTTTTCTTTTAAACCAAATCCTGATGGTTATGGACCAAATCTTGCTGATTACAAACCACGTTTTTCACATAGAGCATTCATACCAAATCCTCAAGTTTACAGTGCGGAACATAGAATTGATGATTCCATTATGAGTGTTGTTGAGTATAGTCTTATGGAGGAATTAGATGCAGAAGACGAGAGTCGGTTAAAAATGGAAAATGTTGTTTATAACAAACCATTAAACTATTCAAAAGCCATAACTTTCGTCCCACAACAGGATATTTCTAACACACCTTGGGTTATCACGCCTACTCCTGAGTCCTATTCTAATGCTGATCCCCGACCCAATATTGCACAAATTAATGGTCCTTTACCTTCTTTCAGTGAAATAAAGCCATTAGCTGAACGCTGTCAGGTTCTAAAATACTTTGACACTTTCATTTCTGACATCAAACTTTTGGAACATGCAATTGAAGTTAATTCAAATTAAAGTCGAACATTTTCAATCGCCATTTGGGCAACAACAAAGGATATTTTTCGAAAAGGCTTTACCACATGTTCGAAATTTAAAATGTGTGCAATATATTGGAAGCGGAACTTGTAAGGAGATTGGGCTTATGAAAATAGTTTTCGAGAAAACGAAACATCGATTTCAAATACTAAACGAAAAAGAAAATGTTAAGAAATCATGTTGATCAACTCTTGGAAGATGTTATCTGTGTTGATACCATAAATGTTGTGTTACTACATACTGTTGCATATGCATTTGATTATATCGCTGTTGATTCTGTTGATAATGTTGAGAATACCGATAATGTGTCCCAAATCAAGTCCTTAAAAATTAAAAATAAGCGATTGTTAAATGAGATTTCCAATGCAAAACGTCATCTTCAATGGTGTCAAAAAGATTGTCAAAATCGTGAACTTGCTTTGCAAAACAAAATCAACCAGTTGAGTTCAAAATTTTCTGATCCAAAAATCGAACAACTTGATGATGAAAATGTCTCTTTAAAATGTCAAATTTCCAAATATGAACAAGAAATTGCCAAAGTCAAAACTGAATATGGTGTCATATTTGATTTGCTCAAAAAGACTCGTGCTCTAGCGTGAAAAGATGCGGATGATCATCTTGCATATACCAAAGAAGTTTTACGAAATAATGGAAACACTATCTCTGAAATTCAAGATTTGTTACACACTATCAATGAATTAAAAGCAGAGTTGGTAAAACTTAAGAAAGATAGGATTAGTAACACACATGTACCGGCCCCAGGAATGTTTAAAATTGACACTAGAACGCCTAATGACAAACCACGAGATACTAATGTGCTTCCTTCCACTGAAACAGGAATAGTTGCCTCTTTTCCCAACATTAGCACTTCACAGCTTAAGAGCAAAACAAGGAAGAATAAGAAGTTGCAACGTAAGAGAAGAACAATAAAGACCTCTGAAGTAGAAGAACACCTTAGGACTTTGAATAAAACTCAAGTTTCACCCACTTTAGACATTGCGTTAGACAAATGTAATAGAAAAAGTGATGTAACGAATGCTAAACCTTTAAGTACTTTGAATGTTATGTTTGAAGCATCTTGTGTTGGTTGTCGTAAAAGAATGTTTTCTGGTTGTCATGATAAATGTGTTTCTAATGCTATCTTATCTCATAAGCGGAACAATAGAAAACGGAATACCTCTAGGCCCACTAATGCTTCTAAGTCTGTGCTAGGTTAACTGCCTACTAATGTTTCTGCTATGACCATTGATGTACCCATAGAACCCACTTCACCTCCTAGGAAGAGAATATCACCTAGTGCATTCACTAAGACCAAAGATAAAACTAGTTGGACTTGGCAGAGATGGTTACAGAACATATAAGGCTTTAAATCGATTCCCAAGATCATTAACATGTGTGTGTCTAATGTTACTGTAACGGAACCCTATAACTCTTCGGGTTCCACCTCTACTTCTATTCCACCTGTGTCGTCTGTGTGTAATGCAGGTGATACAGATCACCCTCTGGATTGTTGATAGCGGATGTTCCCGACACATGATAGACAATCTCAAACTGTTATCAAACTTTGTTTCAAAGTTCATTGGCACTGTCAGGTTCGGGAATGATCACTTCGCAGCTATTATGGGCTACGGAGATTACATCAATGGAAACATCGAAATTAGCAGAGTTTATTATGTGGAAGGTCTCGGTCACAATCTCTTTTCAGTCGGTCAATTTTGTTATGGAGATTTGGAAGTTTCTTTTAGGGAGAAAACTTGTTTCATTCGTGATCTACAAGGTAACGATCTTATGTCTGGAAACCGCACATCAAGTCTTTACACAATCTCAACACAAGACATGATTGCTTCATCTCCCATCTGTCTACTTTCTAAGGCAACATCTACAAAATCCTGGCTACGGAACCGTCGTCTTTCACACTTAAACTTTCAAACCATAACCAATCTTGCACGTTACAAACTTGTTGAAGGTGTCTCAAGATTTCGGTATTCTAAAGATCATCTATGCTCAGCTTGTGAATAAGGGAAAAGCACTCGTGCTCACTTTCCTTCAAAGGTGGAACACAGCTCCCAGCATGTGCTTCATCTTCTTCACATGGATTTGTGTGGCCCAATGCGTGTGCAGATGATTAATGGCAAACGCTACATTCTAGTAATTGTTGATGACTACTCAAGATGGACTTGGGTTTATTTTCTTCGAAGTAAAGATCAAGCTCCACAAATGATCATCACCTTTCTCACAAAATTCAAGTTCACCTCCGAACACGATCGACAAATCGTAATGCAGACAAAGGAACCGAATTTGTGAATCAAACTCTTTGTGAATACTATGAGAAAGTGGGAATTGAGCATCAAACATCAATTGCACGGACACCATAACAAAATGGAGTTGTTGAAAGATGAAACCGTACGTTAGTAGAAGCTGCAAGAACGATGTTGATAAATGCAAAACTTCCAGATTACTTGTGGGATGAAGCCATGTCAACTGCATGCTACACTCAGAACCGTTCTATGATCACTAAACGCCACAACAAATCACCTTATGAGCTTATCCATAACCGCAAACTGAATCTAAAACACTTTCATGTATTTGGTTCTCTTTGTTACCCAAATAATGATCATGATGACTTTGGAAAACTCAAAGCTAAAGCTGACATTAGAGTCTTTGTTGGATACTATGAAAACTCTAAGGAATTCCGGATCTGGAATCGTCGTACAAGGGAGATTATGGAAACGATTCATGCCAATTTCGATGAGCTTATTGAAATGGCTTACGAGCAAAATAGCTTGGAACCCGGTCATAACCATCTAAACTTCCCCAAACCCCATCATCACCGAACCAAGCCTACAACACTCGTCGTCAAATGGAATAGCTATTTGCTCCTCTCGCTTAGTGATGATATTGATAAACGTGCTCAGATGTATCACCTGTTTCCACCGCTCAACCCGATAATAATCCAATATATGATACACCGAAACAACAACAATCATTGACGAAGCACCTCAATTGATTCTACAACAACAAATTAACAAACCGCATCCAATGACGCCGAACCAGCTTGATGATCTTCGAACCAAGAAGTACCTACACCGCAGATTATGATCCAAATGCTTTTCAATCCTTTTGCTAATGCAATCATCCACCATTTGAATCCTCCTAATCTACACAATGTATATCAACATCAACCCTACACACATCGTTGGACTAAAGACCATCCTCTTGTGAACATCGTTGGAAACCCGAATAAACCAACGTAACTAGACAACGCCTTCAAATCGACGGTGAACATTGCATTTATGCACTTACCGTTGCCAATCTGAACCCAAAACATTAAAGAAGCAATGACTTATGACAACCGGATTGAATCCATGCATGAAGAACTTAATCGGTTTAAACGTCTTGAAGTATGGGAATTGGTTGAAAAACCAACAGGGTCTATGTTATTCGTCTTAAATGGATTTGGAAAAACAAGTCGGATGTCAAGGTACGGTTATCGAAAATAAGTCACGTCACGGTGGCTAAAGGTTATAGACAAGAAGAGGGATTGACTTGAGGAATCCTTCGCACCGGTTGCTAGACTTGAGGCAGACGGATTTTTTGGCATTCGCGCTCACATGAACATCACGGTCTTTCAGATGGATGTCAAAACCACTTTCATGAATGGTAAAATGAAGGAAACGGTCTATGTTTGCCAGCCAGAAGGATTAGTTGATCCTGAATTCCCTAATCATGTCTACAAACTGAACAAGGCTCTCTACGGTCTCAAACAAGCCCCTCGGGCGTGGTACGATGAGTTGTCATCCTTTCTCATATCTCATAATTTTGTCAAAGGATCGGTCGACCCAACACTGTTTATACAATATCACGAGGAACACATTTTAATCATTCAAATTTATGTGGATGACATCATTTTTGGGTCAACACATTTAAAGTACTCAAAAGCTTTTTCAAAACTTATGAAAACACATTTTGAAATGTCCATGATGGGTGAACTTACGTTGTTTCTAGGATCGCAAGTTCATCAATCACCCGTGTTATTTTCCTAAGTCATCCAAATGTGCTCTTGAAATTTTAAACAAACATGGAATGCAAAGTCATGATACCTATGCCACACCTATGGCACATACCAAGAAACGGATGTTGATTTGCATGAGAAATTGGTTGACCATACCAAATACCAAGTATTATTGGGTCTCTCATGTATCTAACGGCCAGAGACCCGACATTGTATTTGATGTATATCTTTGCTCCGCTTATCCGTCGCGTCCAATCAAACTCACCTCTACGAGGCTAAAAGAATCCTCCGATACATCAAGGGAACCATTAATTTGGGATCCGGTATCCGAAGGATTCGGTTTTGAACTAATAGCTTTTTCAGACGATGATCACGCAGGTTGCTTAGATTCTCGAAAAAGTACTTCAGGTGCTTTACAATTTCTTGGTGATAAACTGGTGTCATGGTAATCGAAGAATCAGGATTGTACATCGCTGTCATCAACTGAAGCCAAATATGAAGCCATGTCTGCCTGTTGTGCTCAAGTCATTTGGATGAGAACACAACTCAAAGATTATGGTTATGTATTTGACAGAATACCGATGTACTACGACAATCGAAGTGCTATTACGATCTCGTGCAACTACGTCCAACATTCAAAGTCCAAGCACATCGATCTTCGATATCATTTCATAAAGGAGCATGTGGAAAAGTGGTACTGTTGAATTATATTTTGTGGTCTTGAACACCAATCGGCGGATCTTCTCACCAAAGCCTTAGCTCCTGCTAGGTTTACCGATTTGATCCACGGATTGGTGAGGTGTTTGACTCCAGAGGAACTGGACAAACTTTTAACACAATCTTAAAACCAGTCAAACACCAAAACCTGTTTTGTAAATAACTTTTTCAAAAACAAAAATAGAAAAATATAAAATATCATAAAATACAAAAATATTCTTCTATCTAAATCTCTTCCAACATTGCAAGTACAATTCTTCTGTCAACAATTTGCTCTGTCATACATTTCAATTATTTTCTTAGACAAGTGTTGAGGGGGAGAATGTATATATTTTTCAGCTTCATAAAACCTTGTACTTGCATGTTACCCAATATTGGTTGTATCTTTGATAATGGTGGATACGTTTCTTGTTTCAAAACACTCCTCAGACTCAAATTTGTAAAATTTCTCTATTTCTAAAGTCGAGGGGGAGTGTCGTCAAGCTTCTTTCCAAATATCACGTCTTGCTTAACCTTAATGGAAGTTTTTGGCTGTGGTTGAAAATGGTTGAGGTGGAAGGGCTATACTTGTCAAATGTTAAAACTTAATTTTTTACAATAACTCCACCTAATTTTTCTTCACATTTATTTTAAACATTTACTACTCAACTACCATATCCCACGCCTAAAATTCAATCTTTAATCCTTGCTTCAAAAATCGAATTTGTAAGTTGTTTTAGCTTCTAATCATCATTGCAAATATTGGTTTTTAATCTTAAACAATTTTAACGGTTTGATTTTTCACACGAATGATTTATGTGTTCATGTCTTACGTGTATAAATTGATTTTGGGTAAAGTGATATTTTGATGAAATGGTTTATGTTAAAAAGGTTAAAAACATGTTCTATAATCATTTCTATCAAGGTTTTCAACCCATAATTAGTTTTTAATCATATTCGTGAATTAGGGTTTATGCGTGTAAATTGGGGGTTTTCATGTGTGAGGATAATTAGATGCTTGGAACAGGTTTGTTACATGTTTAATTAACCAAAAATACCTTTGAATCTTACCCAGAAACTTTGAATTCGCAAAATTAAACTTTAGGGTTTATGTACTCGTTGGTTTGGGTACTTTTGATTCATGAGGTTTTTGATGTTAAAACTTGTTGCAAACAACTAATATTGCCTCTAAGGTGTTCCAGAATTCATGTGGTGGATTTTCCATGGCTAAATTTCTTACGAGTAGGATTTGAAATACTAGGGTTTAGTTTTACGCATAGTATTATCCTATGCGTAACTGATATCAACTTATGATGCCATGTGATGATTAAATATGGTTGAATTACTTGTTAATGGAAGTGTTATGATTGATCTATTTCAGGTTTATTACGCGTACCAATTCAGAATCAAGGGTAAAATGGCCTTTACGCTTAAGGATCACGTTATGCGTAGACGTTACGCATAAGAGCAATCTTACACGTAACTTATACGCATAAGGTTCTACAATGGGACTACGCGTATCCTGTGAAGGATATGCGTAAAATTGGATTCTTACGCATAAGGCTTACTCTTACGAGTAAACCTTACGCGTAAGCTCCCAACCTACGCTTACGCGTAAGCTTTATGCCTACGTGTAAGCTTTCTTACGTGTAAGAGTGACTCCTACGCATAAGCTTAGTTCTACGCGTATGGTTACAATGTTTACGCATAAGCTTACAATCCTATGCTTAAGCCAAAATTATAACTTTACTTAGTTACTCATAACGTCACAAGACCAAAATTTCACTAATAAGCAAAAATGGTTAAAATGTTGTGTGAATGAGTGAAACTTTGGACTTTAAAATTCAAAATTAACATACTCACGTAATTTATCACGACTACTTTGGACTATTGGACAACATGTGACTTTGGACTCGTAACATTCATTAACATCACAAATTCAATAAATTGAATAATAAAATCAACTTTTGACTAACATAATGTCTTTCGATATGTTGGTTCTTTTGTCTCAATACATGTCCGATCACGATATAGACGTCATCATGGAAAATGTCAACGCACCAAATGAGCTCACAATGGAAGATATATGCACTACTGATTACAGCATGAAGATTGGAAAGAACAACCTCAAGGTAGACTTTGAGAACTTCACCTGCTCAGAATCTTCATGCAGGATTGCTGTAGACATACTCAAAACTCATCCCTACAACAATATGCTCACCAACTCAGCAACTGTGCCAGAAATTTACATTCATTAATTCTGGCACACAATGAAAAAGGTTGATGGTCGGGATGTCATCACGGTGACTCTAAATGATAAGGAAGTCATCGTCACTATTGCGATCCGCGAACAACTCTTCTTCCGCTTCGCTATCCAACTGCTCACCGAGTATGTACCAATTCAAGTGAAGAGGCTACACTACAATTCATGGTCGATCTTGGCTATGATAAAGCTGCTGGAATAATTAGCAAGCACTCCTCGGTCGATTTAAAGAACATTCCTCAACCGTGGAGGACCTTGTACATCATGATTGCCAAATCTGTTTCTGGAAGAGACAGCGGTCATGAGCATCATAAACTCATGCACTTACAAATCTTCTGGGGCATGGTCAACAAAATGCACATCGACTATGCAAGTCTGATCTGGGAAGACATGATGTCCCACCTCAAGAAGCCTGGGACAAAGGTTCCTTTCATCAGATTCACGAAGCTGTTGATCCAGAATATTCTCGGGAAAAATCGTGACATTCCCTTGAGAATTAATGACCCCAACAATCACTCAGTGTTGTATGAGCCTACATTGAATGTTGTCAAATTTAAAGACTCATCAACAAAGAAACAATGTGCAGTACTTCTTGACTGCCTTCTCACAGCTAATATCACAAGCCTTCCATTGTGTTCACGATACCAAGAAGCAGTGAACAAAGGCAAAGTCGGTTTTATCGATGAAAAGTCTTCAGCTATTCCAGTCAAGAAGACCAGAAGATCAGGCTGCGCTGGAAGTATTGAAAGCACTGGGAGTGCCCTCAAGTATCCAAAAAAGAATCCTGCTCGCAAAAGAAAATTCCCATCTAAGGGTGCCATCCCTAACCCTAAACCGGTACTCAAACTTCAGGACGAAGACTCTGAGGATATGTCACACCCCCAAATTACCTATTTTGCAGCGGAATGGAATTCCTGGGGATTGACTGTCATAGCATCACAATCACAGTTATATTGAACGACCTAAAGTGTCGTTTGGAAAATACATCGCTTGATTTAATAAAATAATCAGAGTTTACAAAGTATAGGTCCCAAATGAAAATCAACTTGTGCGGAAATAAGTTTGTTACAATTCAAACGATGTTTTTAAAGTGTATAAATCCCATGAGAGACGCGTCATCACCACGACTCTATAATAAGTCCACATGCATGCCATGAAGGGTATGCCTTAGATACCTGAGATAAAACATGCTTAAAACTGTCAACACAAAGGTTGAGTGAAATTCATAGGTTTAATTAATTCGTTTGAACACAATATTCGTAGTGTGAGTTACATTGTTTCACACTCATCGTTGCAAACAAAAAAAGATTTATTTCACTAAGTTCATGACAACCAAAGCGTAAACCTCGTACCAATAGAAATTGGTAAAAATCGTTTCATCGCAGCAACTCTAATATGGTAAACTTGCCAATTTACCTTAATGATTCAATATAGTGGTTCGATTTCCCCACGGGTCAATAAGAGCGGGAGTGTTAATTCAATAGGCCTATTCACAATATTCGCGCCACTTTCGTGACTAATGGTGCATGATGTAGGGACTTCAAACATGGCAATAGAATACTTAGTGACAATAAAACATTTGGATATAGCATACTGAATCAAAGCATTTGTGTTCAATTAAAATAGTTGAGCATGTATCTCCCCAAGAGTTTGTAAAACAATTAAGTAATAGAAAGTGGGGCTATGAACTCACTTGGTACAATGATGCGATGACAAAAGTGAGTACACTGAAATGTGGCGCAATCTCTAACTGCGACCTATTTTGAATGATATGATATATAATAAGTCATGATGTAATATTATGCATGCAATTCGGATGATATCTATACCACTTATGAATTTTTGAAAATAATCCTTTTCGTCGAAAAAAATAATCTTTTAACGTCTTGACCATTTTTAAATTACTTTACATGTATTTACGTTGAAATGATATCCGACGATAATCATTTAATGATTTATTATGAAATTATAACTTTTCGTCGTAAAATAATGTCGTTGAATTTCATGAAAGTGACTAAAACGGCCTCGAAAAGCTAGTCGTAAAATGGTGTACGTCAAGTGTTAGGAAACGAACTCAACGGTTTTAGGAAGCTTGTATCATTATCTCAAAGTTTTAGTGTTTAAGTTTCCATCCTAGAGGTCTCGATCACGGAGAAAAATATAGGTAAAGTATGGTACTTTTGTCCAAAATATCGTTTAGGGGTGGTTTTCGGCAAAGTTTAAGTGACCGTATTTAATTCATTACAACTCCGCTTGACAAACGGTCGGACATTTTGGAAAATATGCTTGGCGAACTTACTTTTACTAGTAGACATCACTTTATAAAAAGTTCTACATCAATGTTAAAAACGACCTTCAACATGGTCACTTGTTGCCGTAATACTTGTCTAATAGAAATATAATAGTTTTTCTTATATAATAAAGTTACGGCAACTTTGTGTAAACGTGTATAATTTAATCGTTACAAGTCCGCTTTTCTACGCTTTATATGTCCTTAGCTTCGTATCAAAGTATACTAATATATTTTTGATAAGTTGACACAATTTATAACGCCTAAGCCTCATTTTTGACTCGTACAAAGTAAACATAACATGCTGAATTTTCAGAATTTTATAGTTTTCGTCGCCTAACTTGAAAATTTCATAACTTCTTCGTTATAGCTCCGTTTTAATCCGTTCAAGCGGCCACGTTTTCGTTTTAAAGTGTATTTTCAAAATATCTAGGCCAAAAATTTTTATTTACTGTCGAGATTTCCAGATTTCGAAAATAAGGACAGACCCTTTAGAAAACTTGTCGAAATGAGTTTTTCACGCGCCAAACCTATTCCAATCAATTCAAAACAACTCCGAAGCTATTCTAATCCTACCATACACCTTCTTAGGGTGTCATGGGTTCCTAGACATCACCAAGAGTGATATATTACAAGGAGTAATTATAGGATGACATATATATATAACTCTTAAAAACAATGAAAAAGTGGTATAAATATCATTATGACTTGCATGTTTTACTCAAATATGATGAAATGAATATAAAATAAATATGAAATATGAAGATGAATATGAGATGCTTACTAGTTAACTTGATGAGGTTTATGAACAAAGGATTAATCCTAAACACCCAAGGTTTTTATTTCACAACCTTAATCAAGAGTGTAACTAGAGTGTATAAAACTTGTCTTGAAAATTTTTGGATGATCTCCTCTTGATCCTATGGTTGGCCGGTTTGTGAAGAGAGGAAGAGGAAGGATATTTTTGATTTTTACACTTAAAAGAAATGAGTAAGTATGTGTTGTGTTTTGAGTTTAATATGACATACTTGCAAGATATTTAGCTATGTTTAAGTGTGAGTCACCCTTGTTGTCGACAAGGGTGATCTTTGTTTAATGTTTATATATATATATTTTTTTTAAAGATGTAAGTATAAATGTGTAATTTGTAACTTTTGTTTAGTAATTAGGTATAAATTTGAACATTTAGGGTAGCGTTAACTAAAAATAAATTTTAACGGATCAACTTAAAATATATTGAAGTCATAAAAATTATAAAAATACATTCCTTACAAAATTTGAGTGAAATAATAATTATCGTGTAGTTTTTACGAAAACCGTCGTAATTATGTAAATATAACAATTTATATACAAAATAAATTTAAAACACTGGGTAAACTCATAATACTATTTTTATAATCTTAATATAAGTATAAAAATATATCGGGATAATTTTTGGAAGTATCGGATCAAATGTTCAAAATAATTAATTACGCGATAGCGTTTATTTAATATAAAAATATACGTTTAACGTAAAATGTAAGACCATGCATGAACTAATATGATGATAATGATGCTAATGATATGTAGACTAAACCTAGTCTATATGAAATGTCCTCGATGATTGTTCATGAATTAGCAGACTAAACCATTAAGGTTACGCTGAATTTGATACTCGTAAACCTAGTTTACGATAAATGATGAAATAGTGAAACTTGAATAGTGATTTTCTCCGGAATGAATAGTGTTTCGTGAATAGTAAATTTTGAAATACGTTCTCAGAATATTACTTCGACTTCGAAAATGGTGAATAGTAAAGTTTTGAATAGTAACCGGTGAATAGTAAATTCCCGAGATGAATAGTAAATTTGAGAAATGACCTGAAATTGCGAGTTGTCACAGGATACTGAGTCTGATGAGGTGGTTCGCTATTTTGAATCTGCTACTGATGAAACAACCTCACTGAGGTCCGATGAACAACCACCCAATCCCAAAGCAGACAAGAGAAAGACTCCAGTTGCTGAGGAAGAAGAAGTAAGCTCTGATGATGAACCTAAGGATGAAGAAAGAGAGTACCACAAGACTCTCAAAGAGATAAGGTTAAAGCATGCTGCAACTGAATTTCATCGTCAACAAACCAGAGGCCCTGGAGATTCCAGTGTTGGTGCACTAGCCATACTAGTTTGTGATGCGGTTAATCAACCCGATAAACGAACTGGTGCCACTACTAAGGAATGCACATAGCAGCAGCAACTAAATTATGAAGTTCCATTTACCTTTGAAGAAGAAGAGGAACAAGAAAAGGATGAAAAGATAACTGATGAAGATGTTGAGCAAGCAACCAGGGAAAAGGCTGAAGAAGAGGCTAGGGAAAAGGCTGAGGAAGAAGCTAAAGCTCAAGAAGAAGCTGATAATTATCTTCAAGATAATCCTGAACACAACCCTGAAGAAACTTCTGAGCCACCAAAAGACCCAGAGCCATATCATGACTCATCCTCATCTGATTCATCATCTCATTCATCACCACCACCATCCAAAGATACTACCACCAAATCATCATCCCGATCAGTCAAGAAACCCACCGACACTTGGGCATCACGTGCCAAGACCAAGATTGTCAAGGCTGTCAGACAAGCAAGGAAACGAAACGTGGTCAAAAAGAAATTGAATCAGCTTGCCGACAGATTAAATTTACTTCAAAATGTGATGAACGAGTTCTCGGAGGAAAGAGACCAGATCCAGCAATTTCTCAAACAAGATATACAGGGTGAAATTGACAAGACGATTAGGGACTACACTCATAAGTTCCTTATCGACACCGTCACTGGAGTCACTAAAGAGATGTTCGCAAGGCAACTCTATCCATATCTGATGTCATTGGTCAAGCATACAATTTCAACAACACCTACAATGATGCAAATCCGACCAGTTCCACCTCCTGTTGTCACTGAAGAAGATTTGATTTCAAAAATGATTATGCCGATGTCTTCTCGATCTGGAACGTTCAATTCTGATGAATCAAAACTCTTTGAAGCATTACTTGCATATCAACTTAAGCAAACTTGCAAGGAAGGAGCTGGTCAAGAAAAAAGACCAAGAGACGACGATGATGCGGACAAGGATTCTGAGCCTAAACGTCAAAAGAAAACTGGCGAATCCTCATCTATACCTCCACCACCCCCAAGGACCACCACCACGAGCTCTTCGCAATGACCTCCCGCTCGTGATAAACCTCAGGACTCTGAGTCTCTACCACCAAAGGAGAAAACTGGTGACCATTTCCAATACACCGATGGTGATGACGAAGAGATTCCTGAGCCCCAACAACCGCCCTCATCAACACCATCAACCAAGCACCAACAAGCATCATCCTCCAAGCCACAAAAGAAAAAGTCTACCACAGTTGTATCTTGGTTGGATGAAGATGACACTGATGAATACGACTGGTTCTCCAAGCTTGTTGATGCCACCCCTCATTTACCGAAAGGACAAGAACCAATAGATGGTCGAACCATGGAGCATGTCAAGATTATTCTAGAAAAGTTCAAAGTGAAGAAGATGACGAAGGGAGAGTTACGCCAAATCAAGAACGATGCGTTTCAACTGCTTAAGGACAGCTCCGATAGTGCTATTGAAGTCGAATATCATCTCGACAACATCGCACGAGCTATGTCCAACAATATTGATTGGCTCAACCCTGAATCTAACATCGACTTCACAAGACCTGACAAGACTCCGTACTACACTGACTGGACCAAGCCACTACCAACCATTGGTCGACCTAATCAACAAAGGATTCCCTACCAATACTTCTTCAACAACGACCTGGAATTTCTTCAACACGGTAGCGATGTAAGCAAGAAATACGTACCTCACTCACCTTCAACATCCCGGAAACAGTCTTCTTCAACAATGTTGCCATCGAGGAAGAAGCCACAAGAATTTTTGTTGATAATGTAGTAAATTATGACCTCGATGCACAGTATGGAATTCATCATTGGCCGAACGAAGAAGACTTTACTACGTGTCGCCGGTACTAAAATCAAACAAAGAGGTGTACAGTGACAAACGGATCGTTGCGATAATGAATGTCAGTTTGGCTACAAAGATGGATTACTCATTCCTAGAAGAAATCAAAGTCAAATGCCAAGACGAACAAGAATATGATTTTACTGAAGCTGGTTTTTCGCGATTGTCGCTCAACGACATTGAAGACATGTATCTGGCTAAGGTACAAGGTCGAATGCGACATTTCTCCACTAACATCTAGCTGCAGTACATCAAGTCCTTGTTGATATTCATAAGAAGCATCTTCATCCAAGAACGTGTTGAAGACCTTCAACTTGTCGTGGAATCATACCAGAAAAGGGTCAATCTCACTAAACCGTTGCTCCAATTTCCCGATATCAACCAACTCTCTCAGTACACCATTCTCAAGAAACTAAAGTTTGGCGTCGTTTACCGCAGTGAACTTCACCATAACTATTTCATGGCGTGCAATGAGCTTCGCAAGTTTTGTGATAACACTCTGAAGAAGGTTCGTGATGGGTTAGCGTATCGATTTAAGAGATTCATGAAGGCATTGGGTTAAAGAAGCGGTGGAATTCCAGAGAAAAGAGGGATGTGAAGAAGATTATCAAGTGGATTGATGAAAGGTTGTTTCACCGGGATCAGATGCGGAGGCTAGAGAGCTTTGTGGGTGGAAGAGAGAGCTTCACTCTTACGGCCTATCAACGTCAAGAGAGAACTCCCGGTGTCATTGAAGGATTTCCTGGTACTCCTTAATTCATTTCTTTGATTGATATTTGGATGATATAATTTGTATAATTGACAATGGCTTGTGCACACATAACAGTGTACAACCCGTACATGTAATGAAAGGACCCTATGGTACGCTTCAGTGCCACAATCCTATAAAAGGAGCGAAAGCTTCTTACATTTGAGTAAAACTAATCAAAACTTTCATTTTTTAAAGTTTTGCTCAAAAGAACAAGTACTTCCCTTTATGTTTTCAAAACCTCAAAAGTTAATATTACTTGTTGAGGGGGAGTATTTGATAAAAATATTTTTTCACATAACGTTCTTCGTGGAATTCTTCCCACAAAACTCGAAATGGACATATTCGATATCAAAATTTCATCAAAAATAACATATATGCCATTTTTGAGGGGGAGAAAATCTGTGTGATACAAATATGTTGGATGAATTGACGAGACTGAACCCATGAATTGATACATCAAAAGATTTGTCTTCCAAGACTTATCCGAGTAGATTGTACCTTTTGAGAAACTCTTGATAGACATGAACTTTGACGGGTTTGACAACCTTTAGAGGTTTGTCCACACCTTCAAGGTAGTTATTAGAGCTAGTTGTCACCTAAAAGTCGACAATGCAACTCTTTAACTATGCAACGAAACCGTGTCTCGCGGGAATTGTCTATCTTGAGTCGATCAATTCAAAAGTGAAGCTCTACCCTCATTGTGCAGATTTCAACAAAACACTTGAGCACATGTGGAGGGGAGTATTTCGAAAATACAAAACTCTCTAAGTGTTACAAAATGTTTTCACTCATAAACACTTTGAGAGATTTTCGAGAAAATGGTTTTATGGCAACATAGGATAGTCATGGTGTTATAAGGTGACTAAGGTTAGGAATAACCGTCCTATGATCCGCCAGAGCCGGAGAGATCTACCCAAGGACACCACCAATTGTTAGAGTTTAGAAGTCCTTAGGAATGATCATGAGAAAAGGAGAATATGAGAAACGGAGAAAGAATGAGTTGAAAAATTAAAAAGAAAAGTAATGAAAAGTGTGAAAAGAAATAGCCTCCAAATTATTCAACTTAGGGGCGGACACCTAGTTCAATTCATATACTCTTGGTTGTCACTTGATGACACCGGTATTGAAGATTAAAGTCGTCATGAACCCAAAGGACGCATGCACTAAACCTTCTTAGCCACTCAAGTTTCTCTCAATGTAAGCTTGTTTCATTCTCACAGGGAACCCTACGTAAACTATCGGCTTTCTCTTAGAGATTCTTTGGTATTGAAGAAGGAGACCCTCTCCTAGTCTCCGCTCAGAAAACCAAAGCGCACTATTGAGTCTAGAGCCACGAGATTCATCAAAAGATCTCTTAGGAACACTTGACATTTCATCACATGTCGTTCAACATTAAGGACGCAAGTGATAACATTATCGAGTCCTTCATAGATCTTAGCAATCTGTCGAGAACATTTATGAGGGATTCACAATTGTGATCCTCAATGATTGAATGGAAACTCCTGCCAGGGTCAACATCAAACAGCCTTGATAGCAGGTCGCTTCGGTAACTCCTTGTGGGTTACGCTTAGTGTTGTCTCAAACGGTCTACAATCGTGGGGTGATGCTTGATGTACCTCAACGACTCACCGAATCAGAGGTGTACTGCATCATCGTTTATCCTACTTGAGGACTCGATTCGAGAATACCTTTGCTAAAATTAGAGATGTGTTTTCACACTATGCTATTAACACGCTCGAAGTTCGAATTTGTAAGTCTTGGAAATCCCGCTAAGGAGATTCTATTCAAGAATCGAGTCCTCGAAGATGCGGGTCATTACTTGAACTTGTTCAATGTAATGCCAACCATCCTTATGGGATTCGAGCGGGTGATTCGCCCGACCAAGGTGAATGGAATCAAGACATTCATCGGAAGAACAATCGTAGTGGTCAATTCTCAAGAAACGACCACAATGATCGATTGGTGTTTATCAATAACCCATTCTTATGTTTTCTTCTTATGGATGCTCACGGAGATGATCGTGCGATTCTCCACATGCTCATACCAACAACAACAAAAATTGAAGTTCTCGCGAAAGGCAACACAAAAGTCAGAATGATTCTTCGTCAAAGCCAAAGAATCTACAAAGTTTAAAGACTAAAGAGAACTACATCAATCCTGAAATCCAACATCAAAGAGCGTGTGAGCATGTTGGAGAAGGACGTGCACCTGAGCACCGAAGCGGACCTGATGCAGATTACAACAACATAACATCACCATATCCACACCAGAATAAAGAACAAAGATAAATGAAGACGTCAAAGCTAAAAACTTCAAGGAAAAACAAGATCCTCACACTGGGGAGATTGTTGGAATCAAGACACTTCTTCTCACAAGAAAGAAGAATGTTAGAAGATGTCAAAGCAACTATTACATCCGCACCAACAACTTTTCAAGATTACTGAAGTCATTAATTACCAACACTTAGGGGGAGATTGTTGGAATCACTCCTAAACTATATTTCAAGTGTTAGTAATTAATATGTAATAGGTTGCTTAATTAGGCTTTTATGTTTATATTAATGGCAAGGCTTATGTAGAAAGCCCATAAGTCTTGGCCCATGTCCAATAAGGAAGGAAGGGGACTTGTAGTGTTGCCCTAGTCCCTTCCCCTATAAATACCTTTGTAAACCTTCATTTGAAGGTTGGTTGTTCACTTTCATCTAATACCTACGCATAACCTTTCACATATTCTATACGTGTATTGTGTGTTTGTGTTCATCCACTCTATCTCTTCTCTATTTCTTATATATGGATGTTTGTGTTACATTATGGTGACTTAACAGTTTTCTAGTGAATTCTTGGATTTCTTGTGCATTTTTGATCATCAAACATCACCAACACTTGTAATCCTTCCATTAACTCATTTCATACTTCATTTCATTTATATTTAATCATCTAATGCTTATTTTTATATCGCCACTATATATTTCTTGTGTTGAAAGCGTTTAAAAAGTTAGTTTAGAAAACCCTGAAATCTATCCTAAAATTTAGTCGACTTGTGCACTAGAGAAAACCACTTTACAATTACGAAAACAATCCCAAACTTCTTTATATTTACGATATTTTTGTATAACAAAGTTTAACTATCAAATATGAAACAAATAGCT
This sequence comes from Chrysanthemum lavandulifolium, assembly GCA_022545495.1. Taxonomy (NCBI): domain Eukaryota; kingdom Viridiplantae; phylum Streptophyta; class Magnoliopsida; order Asterales; family Asteraceae; genus Chrysanthemum; species Chrysanthemum lavandulifolium. Next base: position 135,384,975 of record CM040240.1, on the reverse strand, counting down.
TGCGACTTCTTTAATAAAAAATATATTTTTGAAAAAGTCTACGAACAAAACAAGAGTTTTTTCTAATAGATACTTTTATTATTGTCTTACTGACACATAGTAAAGAACTTGCCACAATTTAATGTTTAATAGTCGTTATGTCTTTTGTGTTCATATATTCTTTTAAAATGCGATATTACGTAAACCATTTAAACCAAACATTTTCTGTATCTTTTATTACCATGACTGCGATATAAATTACTAAAACAATTAATTTATTACATAAAGATAATAAAACACATTATTATGTAAGTAGCCCATCTATCGGAAATATTAGACAACTAGTACTATTTATACTATCTATAAAACAAAAATGGTTAAAGTGAAAAGTTAAGAAAGTAAAATGTGACAAAAATTTAAAAGTGTTGAAACAATTAATTATAAGCAATTTCAACTATTAATACACATATCTTTCAAAATAAAACTATTAATACACATCCAAAACCAGGTTGATCCGGGATGCTTCAAACCTGACGGGTTGACCCGGTTTAATTTGACCCGTTTTGTCGACCAAACCGTCAGGTTGACCCGATTTATATTGACTCATTTTTCTACCGGAATGGTTCAACAGGTTGAACAACCTGGGTCAAACCGGATTTTAAAATATTATGTTTAATCCTCAAATCCTCAAACTTTAATTATTTTTTATTTATAACCCATAAATTTTTTTATCACTAAACAATCTGCAACTATAAAATCCGTTGTTATGCACGACTACTCATCTAATAATATAAAAATATAAACTAGCAAGCCCATACAACTATATCACCAAAACACCCCTTAGGCTAAACACAATGGCAACCTAGTTCACCCGCCACATCGCCTTTCTCTCCGACGACCGACGACGACCCATTGCTTGCAAAGAGATGACTCGAGATTTTTATTTATTTATTATTTTTTTAATTCAAATATTTTAAAAACAAAATTAAACTTCATTAATAAAAATACTTAACATTACAACAATAATTAACGACTTAAACTAATAAAACGTAGACGTTACAATATTTATTAAAATCTGCAACTTAATAATCTAAGTTGTAACGTTCTTTGATTCTCGCTTAAGTTGTTGAAGTTCTTGTAGTTGTCGTATGGGCATATTTGTGTCGAGGGTGTGTTGTAGAAAATTAAATCTTCGTCCGGTTTGATTGTCTTTGTCAATGCAAGTCAGCGACGTTGGAGCTCAAGTTTTTCCTTTTGAACTCCTCGGCTCGCCTTGCCCTTGCCTCTGCAAGCTCCAACTCTTTGCTTCAACTTTATGTATTCCTCTTCCATATTCTTGTTTTTTTCCTTACTTGAACTTTTAAATTTGAAAAAGTTCTTGGCCATATTAGTAACAAATGATGTTGGTGGCTCGGGTGCTTTCTTCTTGGCTGTGTCACGACCTTTTGGTCGTGATTCTCGAGTCTCTTCTTCTTCAAAATCATCCACGTCTTGGAGATTAAAAGGACCTTTTGTTGACCCCGAGGTGGTTTCCGAAGTCTTGGATTTCTTCCGACTAGTCGGGGTGAAAGCAGGCATTTCAACAGTTTTCCAAGCAGAATGCCCTCTCAAAACTTTCCAACACTCCTTCAATGTAAACTCATGCTTGTGAATCACACGGTATTCGTTACAAGCCTTTTCATAGTCGTCTTTGTCATTCTCACCGCTTCCGTGATTATTCTTGATATTATCCATAATTGCACAAAAGAAACCAACCCTAGAACGAATCCTACCCTTCCATTTGGTCGTTATGGAGTCGAGGTTCTTGTTGAACCGCCATTTTCAAAGTACGCTATCACCTCATCCCAAAACCCACTCCGGTTGATAGCGCCCTTTTTCCGAATCTTCCGACACATGTATCCAAGCTCTACAAAGAGCGACCTCTTCCGCTTTTGTCCATGCTTTGACCTTTTCGGTTGCAACATTCTTGCCCTTCTCCTTTGTAGCCCGTTTTGAAGCCTTCTTTGATTTGACGTGTGATATTTCTTCGACATCGTTTTCAAAACGAATAGAACCGTGGTATGAACCGTGCCCCGAACCTTGTCTCATCGAAGCATCTTGAGTCGGGTATTCTTGAGACGTGTAGTTTTGAGGAGGGAGTTCCATAAAATGCTCAAAATCCATATCAAGATTAACACCATGAAGCGGTGAAAACGATTGATTAGGTTGGGAAGATTGGGAGAAATCCATGTTAGGATGATATGACGACCCACTTGGTGCTTAGTTTTGATTGATACTCGGACGACCAGGTGGGAAATATGGACGATTGACGTAAAATGGGTTTTGATTGTGGTTGGGTTGTGGTAGTCGTGTTTCATAATCAAAACCGGGTGCTCGAAAACGAATACCCCGATTTTGTGGTGGTGTTACACCGGTTAATTCAAACGGTGGATCCGGTGAGAAATTCGAGTTCGGGGAATTTTGGGGAAGTCGGGATCACGGTTTTTTATATGGGAGTTTTTCTTTGTGACTTGATTAATATTGATGAGAAGTTGTTTGAATTGTGTTTGAAATTGTGTGTTTAAAAATGTGTTTGAGGTTGGTATTTATAATGTTGTAAAAGTGGTAAAGTTTTTTTTTTTTTTTTTTTTACAAACGGTTCGAATTTTGGAAGTATGTGGCTTTGATACTCGGTTGAGGAGGCAACCTAGTTCACTCCTCATTTGCCCTCAACCTTCCTCAACCGATCACCCCACAATGAAGCAACCGGGGTCAACCGAAAGCACATAACCGATCGGGTCAACCGACCATTGCGTATAGCCTTATATATTCTCAAACCCGTGTATTCCCGGGCGGATATTATACATCTTAGTTTTCATGTTAGACTTATTAATGGATCAATTTAATGGTTTTTTTTTTTTTTCTCGATGTTTTAGTTTTTGTACCTGACAAATTTTATTATCGTCTTTCTAATAAACTATAAGGATTAAGTCGTATAATATCAATGTACTTTTTAAAGTGTACTGTTTTGGTACATATATTTTTTTAAAGTTGTAGAATAGGAACGTACTTTAATAAGTGTTTCAATTTTGTACGTGACGAAGACGTGTCATACCCAAAAGTCTGACACGTGGCACCATTTATAGTGTGATACGCCATCATCACGTACCAAATTAAAACACTTATAAATGTACGTTGCTATTCTACAACTTTAAAAGAATACACGTGCCAAAACGGTACACTTTAAAAAGTACATTGTTATTCTAGAGTTAATCCTTAAACTATAATATATACGGAGTAGTTTATTAAAAAGACGAACCACTTTTGCAAGACTCTTTGTTTGCTAGACACTCTTCAGAACATCCTGTTTAACAAAACATCTATTTTTTCTTCGCGTTTTCAAAACCTTAATAGAGATGGGTGCTTTTACTACGTTGTATACCTTAGTTATGGGGGGCTTCAGAACTGGAATAAGAATGGGTGCTTCAAAGATTTTCATCGCATATAATGTTAGAATAATATACCAGTGGCAAGATAATTTTTTTCCTTAGATGTCAATAAAATTTCAATACTAAACATGCTTCCGAAGAGAAAAAAGATTAATTTATTTTAGATTAAATTACATTCATCCTTTTGGTATACGTTGATCGACAAGTTTAGTCCTTTAACCAAAAAAGGTTTACCGTCCATCCTTAAATGCCAAACATTATGTAGCATTAGTCCTCCAGCCTAGCAAGCTCCACTAACTCGTGTTAGTCTCCTAATTCTTGAGGGTATTTAAGTCTTTTCCAAACCCCACTACTTTCCCGCCTATTTCTTTCTTGTCATCTCTGCACACCTAGTATAAATTACATCTACTCATTTCTATTTTATTTCCTAACCCTAATTTTTCTTTCTCTCTTTCATTAAAGCCCCTAATTTTCCTACCATTAAATTAAAAAACAAAAATGGTGAGATGTCATTGTGGTGCACAAGTAGTGGTGAGAACATCATGGACTAACACAAACCCAGGACGAAGGTTTTGGGGATGTTGTGGATTCTTTGATTGGGTTGACCCCCCCAATGTGTCATCGATCTACTTTAATCATACCTGGACTGTTGAGATCATTGAACAATAATCGAGCACAATTGCAAGAGGTGATGGAAGATAAAGCAAGGATCAAGAAGTACATGTATCTGTCTTGGGTTTTTTTTTTTATGTTTGTTGTATTCAAGCTTTTGTAATCAAGTTAGTGGATTGTATTTTGTGTTTGAATGAAGTCAGTGGGTTGTATTCAAGATGGATAACGTTTAGGTGTTGTAATGACGTCAGTGGGTTGTAAGGATGTTTGTCACTCTCTTTTGTTATCTTTGAATGAATTTAAGTTAGATTTTGGTTTCTTTTTATGTTTAATGTACTCAAAGTCTCAGCTACATTGGTCAAGTAGTTAACAATGGATACGAACCATAGGATTTGGTTTTGCTTTGTGTTGCATATACTCAGACAAAGCTAGTTTGATAGTTATATTTGTGTAGTCAAAATGAGCCAAGTCTATACACAAGTCAAACTGACCCATTACCATGAACCAATTTGGTTTTGTTTTCTGTTGAATACACTTAAACAAAGATAGTTTGTGTGATTTGTTTGTGTAGTCAAAGTGACCCATTACAATATATTAAAGTCAAACTCACCCATTACTATAAACCAAAAAAATCAAATTGACCCATTACCATATACCAAAACTAAAAATGACCCATTACCATAAACAATCTGAATATCATTCAAAAGTCAAGTTTTTTAAGGCATATATGCCATAAACATCCAAAACTACTTAACCAGACATCAGACTAAATCTAAATACTATCAGCAGCAGCAGTTGATCTAAAAGAGCTTAACAACCATGAACCAAATTGTCATAATCCTAAGTTTCACAGACATACATAAATTACCATAAACCTAAGCTTCATAGAAATACATTAACCAATCTTGACAACTTTATTCTTTTTTGACCCATCATCCACTACAATTCCCTTCCCTTTATCAGCAGCAACAGTTGAAGCTGTTCTTGAGTTGTTTCTTGTATCAGCAGCAGCAGTTGAAGCTGTTCCTGAGTTGTTTCCTGCTATATCAAAGTCAATCAATAAAAGTAAGAAAAAGTGACCAATTAACTTAAGTCAAACAATAAACTTAAGTTTATCCTTTGTCATCTTTCTCTTGGATGGACTAGGGTTCCCTCAGAAATCTTTGACTTTGCCCACTTCACTTTTGACCCACTAGCATCAGACCCATTTGCAGGCCCATTTGCATCAAACCCATTTGCAGGCCCACCAGACCCATTAGGTTCACATGTTGGCAAAGTTGGAATAACACCCCTGCATATTACCCTCACTCTTTCTTTGTCATTTTTTTCCATTCTAAGTTCCCTCCTTGTTTCAATTCAATGTTCCTTTATTAAATACTTTACTAACTCCATGTTTGCAAATTTTTTACCCATATAAAAGTAAGTCTTGTACACTTAAGGAGAAGCATATGCATGTTTCCTAATTTGTTTCAACTTCCTCTTTCTTAACATATCTAGTTCATTCTCCTCATCTGAAGCACTCTCAAAGTAGTCATTATTCATAACTTCTGTATCCTCTTCTAATTCTTCCTCATCAGTTGCCTCATCTTGATTCTTACAACCCATGAACTCAACACTATCTTCAATATCCAAATGGAAGTCTTCCATGTCAACTTCCACCTCCTCAACATAATTTTCCTCATCCATAATGTAATCACTATCATGGCTATCATTCTTACTATCTTCACTACCCTCAGTATCACCCCTTGACTATGTTCACTAACTAAGTCATCCCCATTCCCTTCACTATGTTCACTAACCAAATCATCTTTATTAGCAGTTAAGGTATCCTTCTCACCAACATTTTTTTTCTACTTTTTCAGTGTCATTTGTTGGTAATATGGAATCTAAATCAGCAAAAGGATCAAATTTTGGGTCTTGAGAATCTACATAAGGGTCATATGAAGAGTAAAAGTCATTAACAAAGGCACTATTGCCCTGACTAGGTTCTACATTCTTAGCAACACCACTGCTTTAACCTTAATCTAGCCTAACAACACCTGGTTCTACACTCTTATCAACACCACTACTTTGGCATGCATTCACATCAACCTCCATTTTCCTAGCTGTGGAAAACTAGAAGGGGGGGTTGAATAGTTTTACCAATTAAAACTTCGTTTTAAAATATATGGATCGACTTATGTCAATCTATTTAGATGTGTATGTTGGATGTTGATAGATAGATATATAAAAGTGCAATGAAAGATAAAGAGTAAGAAGCACATAACCACGACACGAGTATTTATAGTGGTTCGGCTACAAGGACACCTTCCTTGCCCTACTCCACTCCCGATTCACCTACTCGAGAGTTCGTAACACTACACGACACCAACTCCTTATGGCGGAGAAGCCTTCACGTCGCCTACTCTTTTTCCCAGGTACTAGGCTAACCACGGGTTCTTTCACACCAAGGTGAACCACACCTATCACAACGTCGCCTACCCTTTATTAGGTACTAGGCTAAGTACCTAGTTCCATTACTATAGAGGAACTACTACCCACAACACAACACCTAATCCCAAGGAGATCCACTCCTTATTACAATACCATCAAGGATATCACCATGCTTGGATCTAGTACTAAACTATCTTGTACATCAAAACACACCATATCGAATGTACATCTAAGGCACCTTTCACTAATTCCTTTAACTAGATGTTCAAGACACCTTTCACTAATGTATTGTGACTTGAATTCTAGGCACCCTTCACTAATGCCTACAATACGGACGATCGACACCTTTCACTAATGTCTTCGTCTTGACACTTGAGACATCTTTCACTAATGTCTTCAACACTACACTTCTTAGAAGAAAGAAAAGAATCATCAACAAGAGGACTTGAGTGGTCTTGATGATGAGGAAGCATGGCAACTCATGGACTTGAGCTTGCTTGACTTCAAAGGTAGTGATCTCGCTTTAAGAGGAACCTAGAATCACACAAAAAAACTACAAACATAGATCTCTTGGATCCGGGGTTAGAGAAGGTTTAACTCAAGGAGAAAGTATGTGAGAAAGGGGTGAGAAACAATGAAGAAATGGCTCACTATTTATAGAGGGAAAAATCTACTGTTCCCCGGATCCTACGGATCCCTCCCACAAGGGATCCATCTAGCGTAAAGCTAGGGATCCATGGGACGCTCCTCTTTACCCATGGGTATTTTGGTCATGGGTCATTGGTCATGGGTTGATCCATGGGTCTTTAGTAGGTACAATGCACCTAGTCACATGGGTATGGGTCAATACCATGGGTTATGGATATTATCCATATATGATATAAGCATGATGTCATGCAATAGGTTATGGGTCAAGCTCCATGGGTCATGGACTTTGGGTTGTACCCAACTACATTCAATGTATTTGGTCAATGGGTTGTGATACTTGAATTTCTACCCATTTATATTACCCAATATACTACATACTAGTTATGTGTATATTTTACCCAAATATGTAAACACTAGTTGTTGTACATATGTAATATTAAATCATAAAATCACTTATACTTGTTTTAGTGTTTTATGAGAAAATGTGAATATGTTAGAAACTATTAGTTCAAACCATTTACGTATTTTATTTGTTTCATTAAAATGATTTTACATTTGTTATCGACAAAACATTAGAAGATCGTAAAATATAAATAAACGTTTTTACGGCTTATTTGTATTAACACTAGCTACTAGTGTGATCCTTGCTCTAGATTATGGGTGTTCTCCATCATCTATATGTTCTATGACTACTCTTTGGTTTTTTAGTGGTGAGGTAAAATAGAGGTTAGGGTTGGTTTTTTCTTGTTCAACTTATATATCAATTAGTTTGTAACCTTCTTCAACATATTAGGCCATAAAAAGAACATCTTGGTCACTTCCTAAAGGTTGTAGGCCATAATCTAAATCTAAACCAGGTTTCAAAAAATGGTAAAACATTATCTTATGGCCATCATTACCTATCTCTTCTATAATTGAGTCTATCTCATGAACTGAGAACTCATCACTGTCTAACTCATCAACAATGTCCATCCGACCATTAGTGTACAATCTACCAGGTGATGAAGTGAAAGTACCTCCATGATAAACCCTAATTGAAAACAGAGTACTCAGACCCGCTGAAAAATAAAGGAAAAAAGTTAGGGTTTATACAATTAACAATAAGTAAAACTGTTTTTCATTAACATAAAAAGGGTTTACAACATAATTGACAAGTAAACATATAAAAAAACGATTAGCATTAACAGAAAAAGGGCTTACCATAAACCACATTAGGATCAAATTCAACACCATTCCGTTCTCGTATCCTATACAATGGTGCCACAATTTGTTAAGTCTTAAGTGCAAATGATTACCATATGTTAATCTAAAATTATTAATTAGAAATTTTTTGGAAGATGAAAAGTTTTGGTGTGAGAAAATATACTGGGGATTGTGAGTGAAATGACCAGGGTATATGGAGGCTTAAATGCTTAGTGGGGTTTGGAAAAGACTGAAATACCCTCAATAGTTGGGAGACTAACGCCAGTTAGTGGAGCCCACTAGGGTGGAGGACTAACCCTATATAACGATTTGACATTTAAGGATGGACGGTAAACCGTTTTTGGTCAAAGGACGAAACTTGTCGGTCAACGTATACCACAAGAACGAACGGTGTGATTTACTCTAGTATAAACAAGCCGAGATCAAGCTTTAACTTCTCCACTATCAAACGAGCCGTGCTCGAGCCTTGTCAAGCAGGGCTCGGCTCATTTAACTTCTCCACTATCTTCAAGGAGGAGCTTTGTCACTTACTGGCCATTAACCCCACAATCCACCTGTTCCGGGCGTTTTACCACACCACGTGGTCAAACGGGTGGGTTTCCTTCGCGAAGTGCCCTGGGTCACTCCAATGTTATACGGAAAAGTTAGACGCCGTAAATTGGAGGAAACCTTTTCCTGATTGACAACACTTGTTTTCTCGTCTCATTTCGATTTTTACGCTAAGGGACATCGCGAAAGGATGGCGCCCCTCCTGGATCATATAATGCAGAGGATGCGGAAACAATAAATGAGAACCGCATCCCCATAAGCTCCTACCCCGAGGAGTTCTTGGTGCATATTGGCCTGAGCCACAACTATTTTGGCAGTTCAGAAGAAGTTCCTATCTTCATAGACACCGATGGTCAGGGTGGGTGCTCATGCTTTCGTACTCCATTGAATTACATTACTGTAAGTTATTCATTTATTTGTTATACGTGTCGAAATCGTAGGTGTATTTCCTTGTTGTCGCAGCAGATGGACCTATTCAACGTTGTGCACCGACAAAACCTATGGATGTAAAGGTGGGAACTCGACCACTAAAGGAGGGAGAAGAGCCCGTGCTCGTTCTGGCGGCGGCCGGGTCTTGTAGTGTTGGACCTAGGCGAGGCGGGGGAAAGTTCATCCGTGGCGCTCTAAGCAACACCCTTACAGAGTATGCCTAGTACAACAGTACCTACACCGCCCGTGCAGCCAGCGCCCATAGCGGCGGAGCACGTGGAAGATATAGAAGAGGAAGAAGAGAGTCCAGAACTGGAGCGCAAAAGAAAGCGCAGCGGTGATGGCGCTGCCACATCTCGGAAGAAGCGCCCAGTTATTTTTAGTGTGGAATCATCTTCTAGTGATGTTGCTTCGCGTCCACCATCACCTGACACATCCATTCCTGCGTAAGTATCCTTGCAAGATTATGTATCAAAATGCATCTTGATATCACTGAATAACTGTGATTTTTTCATCATGTTTGTAGGTTGGAACAATCCGCAGAGTCGCCCCAATCAAGTCCAATTCGTCTTTGAATCATCCGGGTTGAAGAGCCAAAGCGCGAGCCCCGAGACCGGGATGCACCCATGGAACAACCGGTCGATGATCCGGTCTCACTTGCGACGCGGCTAAAGGTAAAGTACTGGGCGAGACTAGCTAAGGTGCGGAAAAGACCAACGAATTGCGCTACTTGAGGCTCAATTGGCTAATGCTAGGGGTGAAGCGGAGACTGGGGTCATATGCTAAAAACTCGCCGAGGAGAAATGGCACCGATGTGTCAAATAAATCAAGAGCGTCACGGAGGCCATGGCTATAAGTCTTCTTGTCTTTGGGCTATTAAATATTTGGAAAATGGTAAAGACGCATCGACCTCCCAAACTTGAAAACTTTGGCGCCATCAGAAAAGTGCCTGGAAACTCAGGAGGAGAAGTTGCGTAAAATGAGTCTGGAGTACGACGAGGAGTTGTATCCTCAACTGCTATCAACCATTGCTGAGCGCAGATGGCTCATAAGCCATGGGCTCCGTCTTGCGGCATTAAGTACCCTAGAGTCACAAGAGGTTGTCGACTCCTTCGGGGATGTAGTGAAGTGTGCGCTGGAACGTGGTAAGTCAGAGGCCATTGAGAAGCTGCAAGAGACTGAGCTTCTAAAGGTACCCATTGAACAGGTACCCAATTATGACGCAAAGGCTTATGATAATCTGGTCGCTGCCATGAAGAAGATGAGGGACTTGGAACTCCCCAAGATTGATGAACTGGAGCGTGACCAAGACTATCCGATAGATGTAATTTTTGCAGGTCTAACTCTAGCCCGTCATCTCGGTGGAGAAGGCATTGCTATGAGCCCAGATTATTATCTTAGACCCGATGCATCCCAACTGCACGTTCCTATATTCGCGCGCCATAGAGACATCCCAATCCTTTTGTCCCGGACAGGAGGTCCCTTGAAGCAAGTGTTGAGGCGCATGCGACGAGGCTTCTTGAAAAGAAAGGTGTTAAGGGCAAGGTCGTTATGTGTGGTGTTGGCGCGCGCGCCTCCCGGCCCCGACGGGCGCCTCGAAAGTGTTACCACCGTGGCTCGCCGAGATGAGGATTTGTTGCGGAGCTGAATAGGATTGGGAATGATACTAGCCGCGTGGGTAGTTCCTCCTTGAAGCGTAGTCATAGTCTTTAGATTGTCTCTTGTAACTATCTCGTGAGAAATAACTCGTAGTCATGAAATAAATCTCCTTTGTTAAGTGTTTGTAAATATATTGTGCAATTTGTGATGTACACGTATCTTGTTTGTCTTTGCGTAAAAGAAGTGTTCGTTGTTACCCAGATATGCAAGTGTAAATAATACAAGAATTTCATAATCATGTATGAAGATCTTAAGATACTAAAAAAATTGTCAAGTATCATCATAATCGTGTATGTTAATGGTAAGCGGCATCAGAAATACCAAATTAAGGAATCAAGTGTCTTGGTTCCGAGTTGTTAACGCACATGTGCATTGTTGCGCATCCGTCGTGGGGTGCGCATGAAAGCTTATTCCAACGCCTTGAGAACAAGGTGTTTAACAAGGATACGTGATCCGTGACGATGGGTTTGCAACCCTCTTACTCAACAAGTTGTTTATTAGGTTAACTTATCCTTTACCATCGTAGGTTTATATATTGCATGCACGCCATGTAGGCATAAATAAAAAGTTGTTAAGACATACAAGATATGGAAGTAACAAATTAAAATGTGTCACGGAGTTAGCTAGAAACCATAACGCTTTATTAATACTTGCAAGTGTTTGTAAGGAAATAAAAACATGATACTAAGGAAATAATAAAAATACATAGTTGTGAGCTTGGCGTAGCTATTCCTATAGGTAGCACCTCTTGAGGTTGCGAGATGTTCCATGTGCGTGGCAATTCACGACCATCCAAGCCCCGTAGCTTGTACGCTACTGTTCTAGTGCTTGATAGAACCCTCATAGGGTCCCTCCCACTTCGGTCCAAGCTTACCTGTGTCTTCTTAGCGTCATAGTATCCCTTCATTCTTGACTTTGATTTTTCTTCACGTATAGCTGCGCGTTCACGCCTTTCTTCTAGCAGATCTAGGTCAAGACGCCGTTCTTCGCCATTAGTTGCCACATTTATTTCAGCAGTGCGGAGAGTTGGCATACCGATATCGGCTGGTATGACGGCTTCTGTCCCGTAGACTAGAGAGAAGGGGGTATCTCCTGTGCTGGTTTTGATTGAGGTGCGATGCGCCCACAAAACATGTGATAGCTCTTCCACCCATCTCCCTTTGTGCTTGTCCAGGCGTGTTTTAATTCCTTCGCCTAAGCTTCGATTCGCTCGTTCCACCAGTCCTTGAAGGGATTGTCACAGAATTGTTTTCCGTTATCTGAGATAATTTCTCCAGGAAGACCAAAACGGCATACAATGTTATCCCATACGAAACGCTTCACATGGTTGCCAGTGATTGTTACCACCGCCTTTGCTTCAATCCACTTGGTGAAGTAGTCTATGGCGACTATAAGGAATTTTAGTCCCCCAGCTGCGACAGGAAAAGGGCCTGCGATGTCAATACCCCACTTGTAGAATGGCCATGGTGATGTTATTGGCGTTAGCTCATCTTTGCCGTGGTTGGCGGGATGGGCCTATGCACTTGGCAATCGTTACACTTCCTTATTAAGTCCCGCGCATCTCGGTGCTTGGTAGGCCAGTAGTAGCCTGATCTCATGGCGCGTGCCACAACGGATCGTGGTCCTGAGTGCATACTGCATGAACCTTCATGGATCTCTCGCAGCACAAAATTCGCCTGTAATGGGCCTACACAGCGGAGCCATGGTTGCAGGAAGGAGCGTCGGTACAGGATATTGTCTCGGACTTCAAATCTCTGCGCTGTGCGCCGTATCCTGCGAGCTTCCTTCTGCTCTTGCGGTAACATTCCTTTGTTTAGGAAGTTTGTTATTGGTGTCATCCATGTAGGACCGTCCTCCTCTATGATCGTGGAGACTTCCATCTCTGAGATTGACTTGCTTTTCAGTGTTTCTACCAGAACTTGCTTTGATAGGTGTGCAAAGCTTGTCGAGGCAATCTTGCTCAGTGCATCCGCCTTGCGGTTTTCCCCTCTGGGAACCTGTTTGATGGTGAACCTGTCAAAACCTTTGATCAGTGTCTTGGTCTTGGCAAGATACTGGATCATATTATCCTCCTTAGCCACGTATTCGCCCAACACGTGGTTGGCTACTAGCCGGAATCCACGCTTGCTTCTAGGTTATGTACACCCATTCGAGCCGCAATGCGTAGTCCGTGCAAGTAGAGCTTAGACTCTGCCTCGTTGTTTGTCGTCAGAAATTCAAAGCGCGATGCATAAGTGAATTCCATTCCTCTCGATTTGTAAGGATAAGGCCCGCTCCGAACCATCAATGCATGAGGATCCATCTGTAAACAAGATCCATGGATCATGTCGTTCCGTCTTATTTGGTGTAGGTACCTCATCGGTGTCTGGTTTTTCAATGATGAAATCTGCAAGAATCTGCCCTTTAATTGCCGTGCGTGTGCAGTAAGAGATGTTGTGTTCTCCCACAGATACGCTCCACTCGAGTCGGCCTGATGCGTCAGGTTTAGAGATAATCTGCTTGATAGGTTGATCGGTGATTACCGCTATTGCGCGCTCGGAAATACCTACGCACCGCTTTAGCGACAAACACCAATGCAAGAACTAACTTTTCCATGGCGGTATAGTTCATCTCCGTCTTCTTTAGCGCTTTACTTACAAAGTAGATAGGAGTTTGTCTTGAATCCCTATCTCATTAGTAGCATCGCACGATTGCTCCATCGATTCGAGATAAGTACATGATCGCTTCTTCCCACAGTCGGGTGCAACGAGCGTTGGGAGCTTTGCGATGTCTTTTTTAAGGTGAGCTGAGGCTTCTTCGCCTCCGTAGTCCACTTGAAATCACCCTTCTTTATACACTTCTTGAGTGTTTTGAAAAGTGGTAATGATTTTTCACGATTTGGATAGGAACATGTTTAGGCGGCCAACTTCCCGCTGAGATTGGACTTACTTGACGTCTTGTGTGAAGGAAGTTCGATGACCGCTTTGTCTTTTCTCGACACGCTTTTATACCGTCGGGTTCAATCGGTATCCAAGGAACATGCCTTCTGATGGCGCGAATGTGCACTTTTGGGATTCACTTCAAATTGATCTCCGTAGAGTTTGAAACGCCTCCTCGATGTCGCCAGACAGCTCATCCTCGCAGATGGCTCTTGATGACTAGATCATCGACATAAACTTCTAAGTTGCGGCCCACTTGTTTTCGGCGTTATCTACCAACCACCGATAGGTGGCACCAGCGTTCTTCAAGCCAAAGGGCATTTTGTGTAACAAGAAACGCCTTGGCCATGTGGAAGGCCGTCTTTTCCTCATCCTCTTTAGCCATCTCGAATTTGATGGTACCCTTTGTACGCATCTAGGAAACACTTCAATGGGTACCCATGTAGACTCTATTTTCCAATCTATCTCGTAATGGATAGCGATCTTGTGGCACGCTTTATTAAGGTCGATAAAGTCAACACACATTCGCCACCGCCATCGCTTTTTGACCATTATCGGGTAGAAAGCCACCATGGTAATAGACTTCACGATAATTCCCCGCATCGACCGGCTTGTGTATTTACGCAGGATCGCTTGCGCCCCGGGGCTTGGCCACGCTTCTTCCGACGGATGGCGAGTACCGCGTCGGATCCGCAGTTTGTGTTATGTGATTGAGCGCGGTACCCAAGTCATATGTTTCGGCTCCCATGCAAAAATGTCTAAGTTTTTTTGCAGGAGCGCACACACAGCTGATTTGCCGTTGTCCGATAGTGACCCTCCGATGGCTATTTCGTGTTCTGGATAGTCTGGGTGAATCGCTACTTCGACGGAATTACGGTCGTCATGCAGGCTTGGGTTGGTGTCGCCTCGCATGCAATCGTGTTGCATTCTCTATGTGGTACAGTGGCGTTGTAAAGAGTAACAATGCCACCTTCCACTGGGAATTTAAGCATCCCATGCGCTGTTGATGGCACTGCTCGCAAAGCTGATATACCCGGTCTTCCGATAATGCCATTGTATGGCGAGGGAGATTTAATCACCATGAATTCCATCCAGCCCGTATGGAGTGTTCTTCGCTTCCAATGTCGACAGTAATCTTATTTGCCCATAGGCCATATCTCCTCCTCAGAAACCAACAACTGCTCGACCGGGTTAATCGGTTGCGTATTTCAGACGCAATTTTTGAAACAAAGGCTCATACATGACGCTCGGCAGAGGCTCCACCATCCACATACATGCGGTGGATGTCGCGACCCCGCTATCTCTATAGTAAGTGGTTCCACCATCGCTATTCGCAGTTAAGCGGGGAACAGATTTTCCACTTGAAAAATCCGCTTACCTTACGCTTGTGACCACCGCCATGATTGTATCATGTAAATGGTGTCGGGTTTGTCTTTAGGTGTTTCTTTCTTATTGCCACTCTTCTGTTTGTCCTTCCCTTCCTTGATATGCTTGACCAGATGGTCCAATCTACCCTCTTTGACCATCTTGTCAATAAGTTGGCGCAGTTGGACACATTCGTTAGTGGTGTGGCCCTTCTGCGCGTGGTAATCACAGTATCCACTCCCTACACGCCGATCCTCCTGAGCGCATCCGTGGTGGTCTCGGAAGTTAGCACCTCTACATTGCAGTATTTCCTTTGGCAATTTGGTAGCGGGTGTATTTGTCATTGTCGCGTCCGTTCCTTGGTTGCGATAGTTCTGCTATGTTACTATTCCGGTCGTGGATTGTCTCCTGTGTTGTTCCTGTGACCTGTAGTTTGAATAGCTCCTCTTCTATCCGCAGCAGCTTTCTCCTTGTACAAAGGACCGTGCGCGCTTCATAACCTCATCAAGGATTGGGGAATCGCTCATTCAATCTTTTAATAAGTTCCGGTTCTTGATCCCATTCATGAACCACAAATTTTGAGTACCTCGACATGCTTTGACTTGCATTCACTCATCCTGAAGCGCCCATAAAAGCGCTTGTGGATTCCTCGGCATTTGTTTGACTTAGCGAGTTCAATGGGGTTTTAGCGCACTTTTTCGTTGAGTAAAGTTTAGGCGGAATGCCTTCCTCAACTCTTCAAAGCCATTGATGCTTGCGTGGAAGCTTGTTGAACCGATTCATGCATTTCCACGGTGTGGAATTGAACATGTGGCACCATCGAGTTGTGGCTTTCCAATGGTTGCGGTGATTCGAAAAATTTTAGGTGATCGCTGTGGTCACCTGCTCCATCATAAGTTTTAACATTAGTAGGCATGCGCCTCTTTTGTTCTCGAGAAATCACCGATGCGTCTAGTGAACGATCTACCTTCCGACGGCGCCACGGGAGGGACATGTCCTCCTTCTTGGTCACGATTTTTTCTTCTCGATTTCCAATGTCCAGCCACCGCCCTCGTTGTCCGAGGAATTACTAGAAGATAGTTCCTCTCTCCTTCGGCGTTTACGCCGGTTGTCCTCAGAATTTGTGCTTGGGGGACTCTCACTTGGGGAATATCGCTCCCCCAGTCTATCTTGTATTCTGCGGCTACCAAGTCTAGTGTGGACATTGGTGCGCCTCTCATCTTCCTCACTTTCGTCCATAGGCTGTGAGTCAGATGTGTCATCCTCCTCGACTCTCTTTCCGATTCTATTGAACACTGGGGGTCGGCGATTATCCTCCCGCTTCTCCTTCCGACGGCGGTGGAGATATCTCAAACTCGGGTCAAAGTCGAGCCGAGCATGCAGTTCGACACGGTCTTTCTTCGCTTCTCTTGCATGAGGATAGCTAGGGCTTCGTAGTTTTGAGACAAAACTACTTGGCTCTAGTTCCTAACGACCCCCAGGATGGGGGTATCCGTTTCTATCAACACACCCTTGTTCTTATCGGGTCGTCAGTGCTTTTGTGAAATTAGCTTCTAGCACCGATTGGAGTGGGAGTAAAAGGGAGTGCGCATGGATCTACGACACTTGGTGGTGGTAGTTGTTGCCCGGGTTGTCCCCGAGAGCGGTTCCACTGCAGGAAGGCCGAATCTGGCACGATCCACGATTTTTAGCAAGACCGGTTGTCCTGTAGATCCGCTTGGGAGTCGCCTCACCGCGCGCCTTCTTCCCAAAGAAAGTCCGATTGCGATCGCTTTGTCATCCTAGTTCTTGGTTCTTAGTGAATGGTCCCACGGATGGCGCCACTTGTTGATGCAAAGTTGGGCGTTCCTTGTTTGGAGCTCCGGTTCGCACTAATTGAGAATCGCTGCTTGAGACCGCGCACTAAGAGATAAAAGACACCGTTAGGCTTATCGTGGATTGTTTCCACGATTATCCTCCCGTGAGAGTAAGTAATCGGTTTAGGGTTTAAGGAGAATTAGGGTTTGTAGATCGTACCTTAAACGAGGGATGTGATTCCTTTATATACGCATCGGAATCCTTGTTGGTTAGTGTTCCTCAACCTTCTGCCAGTATCCCGCCTTTAATCGGTTAGAATGATTATTCATCTATTTGAAAGATATCGGATATCTATTCTATCAATAGATTCGGCTTGGGCCTTCATGAGCCCAAATGTTTAATCCGCTTGGGTTAAATGCGACGCCAAGTTAAGATGGATTTTAATGGCCCACGATCTTGATATAGACTATACGTCATCACCATGCTTTTAACACATTATCCCTCCACTACGGTTGACTTCACATTAAGGATCATTGCACTTTTGTTCACGATGAATAAATCTTTTCATTGTTTCTCGTTATTTGAAATGTTAAACCAAAATTTTAAAAGAGACTTAAATTTGTGGTGTTTGCTTTTTAAGAGGCCTGAATCTAAATTTGAACCGCACATCCGAATCGGACGTAAACGCCTCGAATCGACCGCGTTTGAGCGAAAAAAAAAAAAAAAAAAAAAAAAAAAAGCTCGTGTTTGAACCGTATATTTCTTCGCATTAATTTTTTTTATTATTATTTTTGTGGTTATTTTAATGTCAACAAAAGCGTTAAGACACTCTCTGCCGTCTAAACCATTAATATCTTACCTGGTACGACCACGTCGAAAAGAAAAGAAAAAACGGTTTGAACGACTATAACGTCTCGATCGCGTCGAACGATTCTCGATTCGTATACCGTTAAGCGTCTTTTCAAAAACAAACACAACCTGACCGATGACGTTGTTAAGATCCAGTTAGATGAGTATTTGATGGTTATCTTATCTCAGAATGAAATAAATTATGAAAAACAAAGAAATCATACGATTTAAACATGTTTTTTATATTATTTTCCAAAGGATTTTAACATAAACATTGAAAAAGAATAATCATTGGCCGGTCCGTTTTGTCATTGTCAAATAGGAGGACTTGTGAATGTGGGAACAATTGTTTTCTACCTTACATTTTTAAAGTTGATTTGACTCTTTATCTAACCAAAATAGATATGTCCTAATTTCAACTCCATACGCAGGGCAACCCAATCAGGTTTGGGCCAAGATCAAGAACGGCATCTATTAAATACCTTTTACGTCTTTATACCAAAAAATGTTGGGGTGTTCGTCTATATGCAACTATATATTCAATCCGATTCATTTATATGGAAGCAATCAAGTTTTTGGTTCTAAAAAGGCATTGCTCAATTTTAATCTGATTCAGTAACTCCTAACAACATAACAAAAAATGCATTGCGTATCTGCATGAACTAGCTGTAATTACAATGCCATTAACGGGGCATGATATTTGGATCCCCCCATAAAGAGGATTTCTAATCATTAGATGCATCGAAAGTTATACGATGTGCATCACGATGTTATATTGTTTGCAGCGTGAATTGTACGATTGATCATAGAGAGAGTTCTTATAACAGATCCTAATATAACTGATTAATCGCATCATACAAGTATAATCACACATAAAACCTTTTATTGGACCACGTGAAGTGTTATGATAAAACACTTTATGATCGTAGATTATTTGTCATTATGCTTTTGGTTCATACACACAAAACCCCGCTTTATAGATTCTTGTAAGAACTTAGTGCCCTCTTTTTGGAATCATATTATCAGAACCCCCTACCCCTACCGCCAATTGTCTCCCCTTTGTCTCCCCTTTTTCAAAGACAACACGGTTTTTGTCGGTTCTGTTAGTATTGATAGCGGTTTAAGCGTTTGATTATTAAACTTTATATTTGATTCCGCGTTTTCGATTTATATTTTTGATATAAACAAAATTATAAAATAAAAAAAAAAAAAAAAAAAAAAAGGGGGTCTTAATAACCAAATGGGGTATTAATAACTCAACCCTTTTTATTCTATATGAGCAACAATTGAAAGGACACTTGCATAGTTGCATGTAGATGATAGACTGATAGTAATAAAATTCATCTAAAAGAAGAAAAAAAGTTTAGTTTGTTGTAACAGGAAAAAAAAATCATTAAGTGAAAAGGTCTATTGGTTGTGTGGTAGATATTAGTTTTGGTAAGGGTTATAGACACAAAAGCTCTTAAAGCTTTACAAAAAATTTGTCCATGAATATAGAT